>JASDQU010333760.1:0-12856 GCA_032191745.1 Picea mariana
TGTACTATCCATCTAGAATACTCTTACCTTCAAATATATTAAAATGCATACCATTATACATGAAACAACCTTGGGTCCATTACCCAAGCCTTTGTGTTATCAGAATTCGCTACCAGACTTTCTCCAAGGGTTGAAATCAATCACTAAGGGTTGAATCAATCTACAATATCACTCTCCAATAGTTGACATCAATGAAAACCAGCAATCCATCAACCTAATCAAACTGTTTGACCGGTTGCCCGTATATAGTTTCAATTGACTAGCGTTAACCAATCCTTCCACAACATCTCCATTCAGTTTTTCCAACTAAACAACACTTGCATCTATCACAAACCTTATCACATATGGACCTAACCAATGCATCTGAAACTTTCCAGGTTGCTACCAAAACTTGTTGTCGTAAAGAAAAACTAAGTTTCATGTCTAGAACTTATTCTTTTTAATTTTCTTGTCATGCTATGATTTCTCATGTGCTTTCTAAAATTTCTTATGGAAACCTACGAGAAATCGGTCCTCTTCCTTCTCTACTAGCTCTAATAGTCTCTTCTCCATTGTGCCAGAATCTGTAAGCTCTATTAGTGCAACAATGTGTAGGATCGATACTATAAATTCCATAAGCATAACAAATTATTATCCATACACTAGTGTGAATGGGGACTATCCTGTCAACTTCTTAATTGTAGTCCTATATTCCCATAACACTAATGGAATCCTCAAGTCTCAATCATATCGACTTACATTACACACCTTCATTAGTTCTTCTTCTAGTATCTTATTGAATGATTCCACTGTTCCATTTTACTGAGGATGATACAGTGTCCTCTTATGATGATGAATATTAAACTCATTTGTGAAAGTTGAAAACATATTATTTGGAAAATGATTTCTTTGATCACTCATAATAATTATCGGGCATTGTTATCGGACTAATCGGTAGGTGCGGACACTAACAGATCTCCCTAGATCCACCTAGATCTAGAACAAAACAAGACAGGACATGTCTCTTTTCCTAAGTTTTGACCATTGAATTAACTAGGAGGCAAGAACAAATAACATACCTTATTATCGCTTCCTAGGGTCTTTTTTTCTCCCGCTTTGCTCCAGTGCTCTCATGAAGTCAGGACCAAGACAACACAAACCAACCAAAGTGAAGATAGAAAAATATATTCAACAGTTAACTTATGTGTATGATCAAGGAATTACACAATAATGTGGAAATAGCTTTATGGTAAAGGGACATGCTACTGTATCATATTAATTGAAAGTAAAGATTACAACCTGATAGCCTTGATGTTGCAAGATTTCTTTCGATGGCTCTTGGCTCCAACACACACACTTTCTCAATCCTTGCATGAAGAAGATAAAAACCTCTTGATAGACTTGCTAGAATCTCCAAGTTGTTGTTCAAGCTAAGTCCTTCACACAATTATTTCACCAATTCTCCAATGAATCTTGCTTAACCTTTTCCATGAGAATTACCTCAATATATAGAAGAGAATGAGATAGTTACTTGGATAAGAATGATCCCAAAATATCAAGGAATCTAGTACTAGGATAACCATTCGAATGCCAACCCATTCTTCTATAAGATTCCCTTCTAGAAACATCGAGAATTCATCTTTTTCCATGCTTTAGGAAGAGTTCTCACCCTAGCTATTCAACACAGTGCGAAAAGTTCACACTCTGGCTTAAAGCAACCTGTGAGAATGGGTCATTCTCGCAGCCAAATGTACTAGCAGCCTGCGAACCTTCTTCAAAAATGAGTTTTCTGGGAAGAGATGAAAGTAACTTTTCTCAGGAGAAAGTTCTTATGAAGAGCCTGAGTACACCATCATCAATACATCATCATGAAGACCAAAATCATGGGTAACAGACATACAAATCTTGTCACCACATTTTCAAAAAAAAATTGTGCAGTCGTCTCCACGCTACAATCTCTGACTAGTTTTTCTTCATCCCATCTGGTCAAATAATCAACAACCCATTTATCAAAATCTTGTAATGTCTCTTATGGTACTAACGACATCTCATCTCTTCTAGGAGGCTTCCCAATTCTATGGAAAACATCAAAAGTCTTACAAAATTCCTTGGCATCCTTATGAATGATAGGCCACCACAATCCTTTGCACAAAATCTTCTGAGTTGTTTCTTTTCCTACATGGTGACCTACTGTGACCCCTTCATGTGCCTATGAAAATATCATATTTATTTCATGTTCTAACACACATCATCACATAATACCATATGTTCCTAACTTGTACGGATTTCCTACTATAAGTTTCTATTCTGTTGCCTTCACTACTAATCGCTTCTTTTGTACAACTGCAAACTCAGATGGGGTTACTCCTATACTCAAGAATTGAACTATGTGTGAAAAATACTCATCAACCATTTGTATTGTGAATAAGTGTATGCTTGTTAATATGTCATCCAAGTTTCCTGCATCTTCTCCTGATAGTATGTGTGATAAGTGATCAAGTCTTGAATTAAATTTCCCTAGTTTTACAATTAACTCCAAGTCATATTCATGAAACAATAATAGAAATTTGCATATTCTCCCCCCCAACACTATCTTATTGACCAAATATCTTAGTGCATAATGGTTTGTGTACATCTTAAAGTGTGAACCCAACGATTAATGTCTAAACTTTTTCAATGCATACACCATTGTTAATCCTTCGCATTCTATCGTAGTATAGTTATGTTATGTAGTTGACGAATTCCTGCCTGCAAATGAAATGGGATGATATATATCTCCTTCTCCAGGATGAGTTAACATTGTGCCTAAATATATAGATGACACATCCACATGAACATGAAACTCCTTCTTCCAATACATAAATATCAAAATCGGAGCGGTAACCAATTTATTCTTCAAAGTATCTAAATCTTCCTGAAATTCCTCATTCCATTGAAACTTATTCTCCTTATTAAAAAAAAATTACATTGGGGTTGTGATTTATGTATATCCTATAATGAAATTTCTGTAGTACCATGTATACATCAACATTTCTCATAACTGTTTCATTAAATTCGACAATGGTAAGTCAGCAATCACAATAATCTTCATGTGATTTACCAATAGTCCTTTATTACACTTTACATGGCCCAGTAAGATACCAAATGGCGCACAGAGAATACACTTGTTCAAATTCAAATATCTATAAAACTTCCTAAATCCATCCAACATCAAGTGCAAAATCTCCATATGATCTTTCAACAAGATTAACATCATCCAGTTGTCTAAGTATACTTCTAATAATTTATGGATGAATTATTTAAATGTTGCTACAACCACTCTAGAGAATATTGTTGGTGTATTATTCAATCCAAAAGGCATCACTGTGTACCAGTAACATCCCCATTTTGTTTCTCTTGATCTGATGATACCCAATCTTGATATGATGATACCCTGAAAAATACATCAGTGAATGAATAAGCTCCATGCCCTCCTACATTGTCAAACACTTAATCTATAAACGGTGTAAGAAATGCATCATGTAAGAAGTCATAATTTAATTTCCTCACATCTACACAAATTTTGATCGCTTTTGTCTTCATATCCCAAAACACCATTGTACTGATCCACTCGGATTCTACGAGAGGTTCAATAATTCCAGCTTCCAACTTTCTATCTATCTCCACTTTCACCTTTTTCTTATACACCAGATTCAATCGGTATGGCCTCTGATTCACTAGCTTATCATATGGTTTCAAGGGGATAGTCATCTCTCCTAACTCCCTAGTAATCCCTTTCATCTCTAAAAAAATAGTCGAAAACAAGTCATGTTACTTGTGCAATAAATCTACTATCTTATCCATAGTCTCATCATTCCAATAGTCTCCTATGTGTTAGCACCAGAAGTCACCTTTGGATTGTTGCAGAGGTAAGACTGATACCCATCAGTTTGTATGTCACAGTGAATAGTTTTAAAGGGTAGCCTAATGGATGCAGACTCAAGATGGTATCACTTTAACTCAGAAAGATGGGTTGGTGCGCATATAAAAATGAGGTCCTGATCTAACTTTAGTCAACAAGTTTTCATAGTGGTGAGTAGGTGGAAGAAACATAAGGAGAAAATATGAAGGTCTTCTATGCACATCTAGTCTGTTAGCAGCCTACAGAGGAAAAGTTTCAGATACAATATTCTCTTAGATCTAAAGACTTCAAGAAACTAAAAGGTTGTGATAGTACTGCAATCAAACCTACATTACATTACAATCACAACACTCGATTGGACCATCCAAGCTTGAGCTTTAGAATTAGAGGCAAAAGAAATGAGAGAGAAGATGACTATTATTAAACAAGAATTCTCAAGTGATAATACACAACCAGAGAACGAGAGGCCTCATCAAAACTTTACAATCGAGAGCTTAGCTCAACCATCAACACTAAAAAAATATGGGAATGACCCCTAATTACTCAGAGCCAAAACTCAGAAGCAAGTTTGAGTCATCGCATTGAAGGAGTTGCGTCTGCATGACTCCTGGCAGATTTTGCATGTAGTCTCTGGTCAGACGTGAACTCTACCAGATGAGGAGGGAGAGAGGGCTATGTGATGAGTGGAAGAAAGAGATGGATTGGAGGACAGATGGTAGCAGGAGGAAGAATAAGTAAGGGAAAGAGGTAAGTGGGTTATTCCGGGGGGGTGGTAAGCAATTTGGAATGAGGGGGGTCTGAAATGATTAGGATGTGCCACGATAATAGTGGACCCAGTAGGGAAACCTCTTTTCCAGACCCCCCCTTTTCGTTAAAGAAAGAATGTCGAGGGGGGTTCAGTATGGATCACACACCGTAGATCTGGGCACGCAGATCTTAGCTACCCAAATCTACGCGCTTATTAGCACAATTGCGCCTAGGCCCAAGAACTTAGGATAACGTGATTTTGTTGGTTTTTTGCACCTTTTCTTCATTTCTTTCACCAAGGGGTCAATTTCTTAGGAGAAACACCCCTTTACAAATTTATGTGATAACATTAGGCTCCATGGGGGATGGCTTGCTCCCTGTAAGATGTAAAGAACTCTTCTGCAGATCCAGTGCCTTCTTGTTGGGTTATGGATTCACCTAAGAAACTAAAAACAAAAATAAAAACAATATTTACAAATACATGGGAGTCATCCATGGCTGAAATAAATAACTTCTTGAGAAAATGCACATTTACAGGTCCACCAAAAACTTGATTTCCCTCCAAATTTTGTAACCTATATGTATTATTTGGATATACCTCGAAGATTTTGAAGGTCTCGATCCACAGGGCTTCAAACTTGTTTTTCTTTCCTCTGTCCTACTTTGGCGCACCCCATTTGAGTACTAGATCTCCCAGTTGGAAATCCTCCTTATTGTTCTTCCTGTCAAAGGCATGCTTGATTATCCGTTGATGGTCATGCGCTCTGTCTATCATTTTTTCTCTGGTCTACTACACTTATACCAGCTGATGTACCCTTCGAATCATATCATCAGGCTCCTCTTGACAGTCTTGGAAGAAATTTTCCACAGGCAGGGCAAGCTAAGAAGGGAAAATGGCTTAAAATCCATACACAAGCTAAAATGAAGAGACACCTAGAGACCTCTTTGTTGTCACCCTATCATCCCACAGAGTGAATTTGAGCTTTGAATCCCATGCTTTTTTATTATCCTCTAACAGTATTTTAATGATCTTAATCAGACTTTTGTTAGAGGACTCTGCCAGTCTATTCTCTTGTGGATAGTAAGGGGTAGAGTGGATCATTGAAATTTGGAACTTCTCACAAAACTTAATCAATGGTTCGGCCTTGAAGGATGCAACATTATCAATGATGATTATGTTCAGACAGCCAAATCTTGCCATAATATCTTCAAGAAAACCAATGATGACTTTGTGATAAGCACTCCTTGTGGGGATAACTTCTATCCACTTGGTGAAATAATCTGTTGTAGTTAAGATCCACCTGTGCTGACCACTTGAAGCAGGATGAATTTCCCCAATAAATTCTAGGCCCCACTACTAAAAGGGTCTTGAAGATACTACAGGCTTCAAAGGCAGAGATTTGAGTTGTTGCTTCCCAAAGAATTTCTGACATTTGATACAAGATCTAACCTTCGCATAGACATCAGTGAAGAGAGTAGGCTAGTAGTACCTAGCCCTAGGAATTTTATAGGTTGTGGTCCTCCAAAAATGATGTCCCCCACATAAGCTGCTATGGAAATCAAACATAATATTGTGAGCATCCCGTGGGTCCAAACATATTATAAGCACAACTAGAGGGTATTTCCAATACGAGACCTGGTCAATAAGGAAATATCTAATTGCTTTGAGCTTTAAATCTCTTGCCTTTCTTCTTCCCATATCATCAGGGGGTCTTACCTCTTGTAGAAAAAATATAACGTCTTTGTACCAAGTACATTCTGCCAGTGGAGGTCTATCCTGTGGATTTTTATTAGAAAACTCAGCTTGTTGATCATCTGAGCAAGTGTTGATGAAGTTAACCCCCAAATATTTACAATTAGATTCATCCAACAACTTGGCTAAAACTTGACCCTTAACTAGCTTGGTGGGATTTATTTCCAGATCAAACTCAAGGATTTTGGCAATCCATTTTCTACTTCTCCCATCTATGTCCGACTGAATAAGAATGTCCTTCACATAAAATGAAGGGACACATGGAATGATTTTTGAATGCACAAATTAGACTCTAAAAGCTTTAAGATCTTTCACTATGGCATAGGCCTATTTCTCCATGATTTCGTATTTCATCTCTGCATCTCTCAATTCCCTGTTGAAAAATGAAATTGGTTTCTCTAGCCCTTTAGCATTTTTCTGCAACAAAACCATTGCCACTTATCAAAAGAAGCAAAGGAAAAAATCAGAAAATCCTTAGAATAGTCGGGACTAATTAGCACATGCACTTCAGTCAATGCCTTCTTAATTTGGTCAAAGGATTCTCTGGGATCGGTAGTCCACTTTACTTCATTCCCCTTCCTGAGAATGGCTGTGATATGTTTCACCAATCCAGAAAAAATTGAAACAAACCTTCTTAAAAAATTAATTTTTTCAAGGAAAGACTGAACTTCCTTCTTGGATCTAGGAAGTGACAAGGTTTGAATAGCTTCTACCCTTCTTGAATACTTTCTGACACCATCAACTGATACTATGTGCCCCAACAATTTTCCCTCTTTCATGGAAAACAATGACTTTTTGGGATTTAGGGAGAAACCAAACCGTCTTCATTTCAAGAAGACCTTTCTCAGATGTTGACAATGCTCTTTATCAGATCTAGAAAACACAGTTATGTCGTCCAGATAGATGACCAAAAATTTATCCCTTTATCCAATGAAGGCTATGTCCATGGCTCGCTGAAAGATTTCCCCCGCGTTCATCAATCCAAAGGACATTTTGGAATACATAAATGTACCCCAAGGAGTAGTGAATGCAGTCTTTTCTCTGTCCTCAGGCAAGACATAGATTTGATTATAGCCAGAAAATCAATCAATCATGGAAATCCTAGATGCACCAGTTACACTTTCCAATATGTTTTCCATCTTTGGCAAGGGGTAGTTGTTCTTATTTGAGCTCTTGTTCAGGTTTCCGAAATCGACACAAAGTTTTATTTCTCCATTCTTTTTCCTCACCGGGACCAGGTTGGCCACCCATTCAGAATATCTTAAGGGGACAATGATTTGGTAATCCAACAACTTATTTACCTCCCTTTCCATTATAGGCAACAACATAGGATTTATTTGTCTTAATTTTTTCCCAAATGGCTCGGCCTCCTCTTTCAATGGGATCTTCTGTTCAATGACACTGGTGTCATATGTTCTGAGGTCTTCGTATGTCCAAGAAAACACATCGACAAATTATTTTAGTAACTCAATATATTAGGCCCTCTGCTCTCTTGATAGACTGCTTGATAATTTGACAAATCTTGGATCCTGCTCTGTGCCAATATTGCACTCAGCCACATCAACATCATTATTTGAGATTTTACCCTTCACTGCCACATAATTTTTGTCAAAAATCATTTCCAAAGGAACTAGTCCATTTGGGATGTGATTGTTGGGTAGCTGGACAATGTGATGATAAAAAATATTCTTCAAGAAAACATTAGGATGGGGATCTATTTCAGAGTTAGGATCTTGATCAATGTGCAATACAAAAAATTCCTCAACAATTTTCAGGAATATTTTTATCTCAAGATCATCCTCAAACACTCTCCAATGCTTGACATTATTAGGTATAGAGGGTCTATATTTCACTTCTGCATCATACCTGAGCTTGGGTGGCAGAGCGACTTTGCAAGTGATTGCTGAAATAGCCAGAGAATCGTCCATGACATTCTTTTCCCTTGGAGTAAATGAAATGTTCAAAGCCAAGAAAAAACTGTCAATGAGGTCCCATACTTCATTTTTGTAACTTCTGAGTCGAGGGTGTCTGGCCTGGTAAATATCTCTGATCTGTTGGACAATCAACTCAGCATCCCCAAACACTGATATCTTTTCAATTCCCGTGTCCTTTGCAACTCTCAAACCCAAAATGAGAGCTTCATACTATGCCACATTATTGGTAATTTCAAATTCTAATTTATATGACAGAGATATGGTTTCCTAAGAAGGGGAAACAAAAACTACTCCGGCACCAGTACCTTCTCTAGAATAGGCTCCATTAAAGAACATTTTCCAAATAGAGGTAATTGGAGGAGAATATTCACATAGAGTAATGGAATTTTTGATCTCAAGAGGAGGTTCAGGGGCATCAGTAAGCTGGAATAATCTATATCCGAATGCAATATCAAGGGAAAAGATAGGATGATTGGTGGGGTCTTCTTTATCACTAATAACATAAGCCAACTGAGCTTCTCTGTACAATCTTCTATGCTCTCCTCCAAACACAAGAATGGTAGCATATGTGAGGTCCATCTACAAGGTTCCCCCAAGTCTTTTTATCCAAGATCTTGGCAATAACATACCAAACTTGGGAGGAACATCAGCCACCACGATGTCCATGACCATGCTTTTCATGGGAAATTGGAACAAGGTCACAACCAGATCTTTGATGACCCCAATACATTGCACTCTCCTTGAATCAAAATAATACAAGTCATGGTATTCCTTTGTGATTTCTAGTCCGAGCTCTTCCATGACAGTTTTGGGCATGAGATTATGAGATGCCCCTGAGTCCATCAAAAAATTATGCAACACCTTATCATGTATGTTCAGGGATGTATATAAAGGAGGGGATGAATCATCTCTATCTTCTACCATAGGACCTAGGATAACTGTTGGTTTCTAATCTTGCAAATTGATGGAGTATGGGGGGAAAAGCAGAGGTTCAAGCCACAACAACTTAGACAAGAATTTCTTAAAATATTTTTTCTTGACCAAATCTGAAAGGGGGACTGGAATCCTAATATTCTAGATTTCATGCTCAAAGTTAAAATTGGAGGGAGGCCTCAAAATCTCCTTTACCTCTGGGGTAGGATATTTGGCTATTGGTGGGAAGCTATGTTCTTTTCTTGCCTTTCTACTGCTTTCTACATCATTGGCAAGCTTTTCTGCTCTAGGAGGCTGATCAGGGATGGTAGACTTCCCCTCTTTCTTTTTGGACCTGAGATTGTATCTATTTGGGATGTCATCGGTCTTATTCCCCTTACTCAATTCATTTAATTGAATTTCCATGAGAGACTCCTCATATGTTGATTGAGTTAAGTGAGGAGAAGGGGATGAATCTTCAAGACAATGAATTTTTGGATCGATGTCCTCTTCCTCTTCTCCATTATCTGTGACAAGATTTTTCTAGAGAGGAGCTTGGATTTTCTGATCATCCCTATCTTTGTTCCGAGGTTCTCTTTGCATAACCCGAGGAGCATTGTTATTTGGCCTCTTGAAGTTGCCTCTGTTATCAATATTTTGAGGATTTCTGTATGTATGCTTCCCTTCTAATTCCAACCTTTCCATCCTGGTTGAAAGTGATTTTAGCAACTTGGTTACTTTGTCCATCTGAGGAGGGGGAGCAAAAGAACTGGAGGTTGAGGCTTCAAGTCTTCCTCTTCCTCTATCCTTGTTGACCATATTTCTGAGTCGGTCAACTACCAATATGTTAGACTCTACTTCCAGGGATGCATATTACATATGAGCTAAGGAGGTAGCTCTTCTTTCTCTTAACAGGAGGCAAAAATTTGGGTCAAAAGCACTAGCATAGGTAATTTTGGCTGAAGCTTTTGTAGGTGTTATCTCAGCAGGGATCTTATTGTACATTTTGTTGAATCTTTTAGAGAAGTTAGAGATAGACTCTCCCTCCTTTCTCTTTAGGGACCCGAACTCGGTGATATAGTACATGAAGTCTTTTTTATCCCCCCACTGTCTCAAGAAGATATCATCCAAAGCCTCATTGCCATCGATGGATCCAGGGGTCAGGGCTTTGAACCACTTTCTAGATTCTCCATCGAGACTATGGACAAAAATCCTCATCCACACATCTTCATCTACTATGACATAGTTATCAGCATAACTATAGAAGGTTGGAAGGTGCTCCTCTGTAGTAATATCTCCCTCCCCAATGAACTTATCAAGTTGCTTAAGATAGCCACCAACTGGAAGGACATGAAGAGATTGAGGTAAGACTAGAGGGGCATATCTTGCAGCCACTATGGCATCCATTTATCAGCATAACTATAGAAGGCTGCAAGGTGCTCCTCTACAGTAATATCTCCCTCCCTAGTAAACTTAGGAAGTTGATTAAGGTAGCCACCAGGTGGAAGGGCATCAAGAG
This sequence comes from Picea mariana, assembly GCA_032191745.1. Taxonomy (NCBI): domain Eukaryota; kingdom Viridiplantae; phylum Streptophyta; class Pinopsida; order Pinales; family Pinaceae; genus Picea; species Picea mariana. Next base: position 10,746 of record JASDQU010333760.1, read on the forward strand.
GTTGAGGTAAGACTAGAGGGGCATATCTTGCAGCCACTATGGAATCCATTCTATTTCTAGGAGGATTAGCACCTGCCATAGGGATATGAGGTGGAGGAGAATTAGAAGGAGAAGGTGTTAGAATAGGGAATACTGGAACTAAGCTTCCGAGAGGAAATGGAAACAACGGAGGATTTGGAGAAAAGGCCACAGGACATAAGGGAACAAAGGTTTCCCTTTCTATAGTAGTAACAATAATAGGAGGAGGGGTGGTAAAGAACGGTGTTGGAAAATCTTCTGAGGTCCTGGGTCTAGACCACGATACAACTTCATGGGAGAAAGGAGTGACAAGGATTTCTTCCTCCAATCCAGGACCAGGAGGGGAAAACTCAATAGGAACACTCCCAAAATTTAAAGTTCGGGAAACTCCAACAGAAGGTAGAACATGGGAATGAGAAGAAGAAATTGGAGTTTCTAAAAAAGGACCATGAAAAGCATCAGAAATACTTGGTTCAGCAGCATAAGCTCCTTCTCAAGGGGCCTTTCCCTTTCTGATAATTTTCTCTGGGTCAGCTTCAGGTGTTGCTAGGGGTAGCTGTGGAGTATACCTCATGTGTTTGCCTATGGAAGCCACAAATAGAACACTGGAGTCATCTCAATGGAGTCACCACAGTGGAGTCTCCAAGTGCACAGTTGCAATCTTGATGTACTGGGTTCTGATGGACCTTCAGAACTAGTAAACTTTGTAGTTCAATCCCAAGGAAAATATTCAACTTCGTCCCCGACAACGGCACCAAAAATGTTAGCACCAGAAGTCACCTATGGACTGCTGCAGAGGTAAGCCTGATACCCATTAGTTTGTATGTCACAGTGAATAGTTTTAAAGGGTGGTCTAATGGACACAGACTCAGGATGGTATCGCTTTAACTCAGAAATCTGGGTTGGTGCGCATATACAAATGAGGTCTTGATCTAACTTTTGTTAGTAAGTTTGCATAGTTGTGAGTAGGCGGAAGAAACATAAGGAGAAAATGTGAAGGTTTGTTATGGACATCCGGTCTGTTAGCAGCCTACAGAGGAAAAATTTCATATATAAGATCCTCTTAGATATGAAGACTTCAAGAAACCAAAACGCTACAACAATACTGCAATCAAACATACATTACATTACAATCACAACACTCGACTAGATCATCCAAGCCTGAGCTTCAGAATCAGAGGAAAAATAAATGAGAGAGAAACTGACTGCCATTAAACAAGAAGTCTCAAGTGATAATACACAACCAGAGAACGAGAGGCCTCATCAAAACTTTACAATCGGGAGCTTAGCTCAACCATCAACACTAACAAAATATGTGAATGACCCCTAAATAATCAGAGCCAAAACTCAGAAACGAGTTCGAGTCATCGCATTGAAGGCATTACGTCTACATGGCTCCTGGAAAACTATGCATGTAGTCTCTGGTCAGACACTAACTCTTCCTGACGCAATCGTGCTTCAGAGCGGGCATGCGGCTGAGTGGACTAACTAGCGGTCCTTTCCTGGGCTTTCCATTTATGGTGGAAACGATGTTCAACCACCACCACCTGTTTTAGTAACTGCTTTCTCGGGATCAGAGAGCTCCAAGTCAACTCTACATCTGAGGGATGTGGCATTTTTCCCATGGTTGTTTGTTGCTTCATTCAACCATTACAAGGGGACCCAGTGGGTAGGTGTGCACGAAGATATGGGGGAGATGATGGCATGATTGACGTGGAGGTGAGACGAAAGGTGACCATATGGAAAAATGTGGTAGCTGGAAGGTGACCAAGAAAGTGTGGGTGGCGGAAAACATGGGTATTGTGTTGGGACAGGTCAGAGGTTAAGTGGCACGGAGTGATGATGTGGGGGGAGAGGGAAGGATGCGATAGTAGGCGGGATGAGGACCATCTTCCTAGATGGAGATGAGTGGTAGAACACTTGGCAGGAGATGATAGGTGAGAGTGATAAGGGGACGTGACCTGAAGGTGGGTGGAGGACAGGTGTGCCATAAGGAGATGAGGAGGGAGAGCGGGCGATGTGATGAGAGGAAGAAAGAGATGGAGGTGGAGGACAGATGGAAACGGGAGGAAGAAGAGGTAAAGGAGAGAGGT
>JASDQU010333763.1:2053-12739 GCA_032191745.1 Picea mariana
TATCTGCTTAGTCTCAGACTAAGAACCCCAGTCATATTCTGGGGGCCCTAAGAAGGGTCTTTTTCCATGGCACTAACTGTTTGGTCCCAGACCAAGTACCCCAGGAGTGCACTGGGGGCCCTAGATCTCGTCTAGGGTATTGGCCATCCTTTAGGAGAATGGCTCTCGCAGCTACTATAAATTTAACATTTAGAAGTCAAGATAGCTTCCCTAAACCCTGGACTTAAAGGCTCATTGTACATATTTTTAAAAGTGGGGATAATAATCTCTCTAATTATAGGACCATTATGACTATCCCCCTTTCATCCAAGTTATATGGAATCATTTTGAAAAAATATTAAGATGTCTAGAAATCCATAGAAAAAAAGGTTGAAGGCCAAGTGAGCTTTAGGAGTTATCATTCAACTATGGACCACCTTGTCAAATCAATCAAATGTGTTGTTTCGTTGACTTTAAAAAAACTTTTGACACAATACCCACGATAACATTTGGAATAGATTAGAAGAGCTAAAACTTCATTTTGAGTTGAGAGCTATTGTGATAAGGTTGTATGAGAAGGTTATTGCCAAGTTTAGGAACATTGGGAGCTAGTATGAAGAATTTAATTGTAGCATAGGAATTAAGCAAGGTTTCCCCTGTCCCCTACCCTTTTTGGCATATACATTGACAAGTTAAAAGGTCATTTAAAAGAAGTAGGTTGTGTCTACCCTATTCTAGCTAGTATAGTCATCATCCTTCTTCTTTATGTGGTTGATAATTTTCTTATGGCCAAGAATCCATGTGATCTCAACAAGTAAGTTAAAAAACTCAATATTTGTTTCTCTAGTACATGTATGACTATTAGCACTAACAAAAATAAGCTTATGATATTTAAATAGGAAAAGATCACTTATACTAATTTCATGTATGACAACAACAACATGGAGAGGGTGGGTTGATACAAATATTTCAAAATCTATCTTCATCACAAGTTTAATAGGAACCATAGCATTGAGAAAATGATAAATGCAGGGTGAAAAGCTTATTATGAACTGGAAAATAATTGTAAATCAGCATGCCTTTGGATATGGGATAAGAAGAAACTTCTAGTTAATACTCTAGTCACCCATATTATCTTATATGGTTATGCAACTTCTCTACAAAATCATGGGAAAGATAGAGCAAATTGAAAAGTGTTTTATAGCTTAAATAATCTCAAAATCAAAGGCAATACACCCCATTCTATCATGCTCATAAATTCAAGTCTTTCTCCCATTAAGCATGAGTATGACTATGTACCTAATATACAAGAACAAGATAAACAACATGGAAGACAAGAGACTTCTTAAGATTGTTTCAAACTCTATTTAGAACCACATGCTGGTTTGACACAAAGATACCAAGCCCTGCCAAGCCCTTGTTAAATCGTTGGGGGATAAAGAAAAAGGTCGCTTTATAGAATGAAGATAATATTAAAAATATTATTACATCAAAATTTAAGAAAAAATTATGATGTGATAAAGAATTAGAAGATAAAAAAAAATCAAAATTATATATAAAAATATAAAACATGAAGTTTGACAAACTAAATATGGAGGAGATGTTGTAATACATAACATTGCATTAAAAAATAACAAAAAAATATAAATCTACTAAAGACACTAAGACACTAAGGTTATAGGGATGGGATCAATGGCTCTCTTATTTGCAGTCTTATTTAAAAACATCTAGCAGAACATACCACAGAGCGCCTACCTTCCGGATTAGGACTCACTACTGTCCAGTCAAATTGAGGGCCACAGGGCGCCTACCTTCCGGATTAGGACGGGGTCGGATTGGGACTCGGACTGGCGAACCTATATTTTCAACTGTCATCGAAGGTTTGAGTCGCCACTGTCCAGTCAAATTAAGGGCCACAGGACGCCTACCTTCTGGATTAGGACGGGATCGGGTCGGGACTCGGACCGGCCAGCTTATATTTTCAATAGTCATAGAAGATTTGAAGTGTTTTTTTTTGTTTCTAAATGTCTGCTCTTTTTTTTTCAATAAGAAAAAGGTCTTGGTGATTTTCACATTCTTTGGTGAGTCGTGAAAGTAAGCATATTTTTTAGTGTTAGTTTAATTGTTTTATGTTTTTGTTTTATTCAATTTTGTTTGAAATTTGATGAGAATTTATTGGATAAGAAGATTTGAGTAGTTAATTCTGTATAATTCAAGTGTTAAAGGGTGTTTTAGTAGACTGAATTCATTTTACAGAAATACAAATTAAACAACTGAAAATTGATTTCGTATAGATTTATGTCCCAGGATTTAAACTAAAACTTAGAACAGTTAAACTAGATCTTTTTTTTAATGGCAATAAAATTATTTTGGTTATCACAAGTAAAAGGTTCCAAGTTTTCACACCATTCCAATAAAGTGACTGGTAAATATCACATATTTTGAACTAATTTCATTGTTAACCAGTTTAGTATATGAGATTCTCATATGGTTATACATAATATTGGTTAATAAGTCAAAAATATTAATATTACATTAACAATCAAATCCCTGAGTGAAAAGATTCTTATCCCATAAACAAAAAATTTCATACACCAATTTAATGTTTAGATTATTTCTATTTTTATTATTAAATTTTTTATTTTTAATATATTAATTTTTTGAATTTAAATTAAACATAGTAATTCACCACATCTTATTACTTATTTATATCTAATTTCTTAATACTTCATTTATTACCTTTTAAATCATTAACTTAACATAATATCAATTTTTTTGTCATTGATTAATTCATTAACTTCCTAATTATTATGAGTAATTGCAATAATATAGTCTAATCTATAAATTAATCTCATAGACATCATCACCATCATAAACCCTAAAATAATTTATTTATTTTTATTAACCCTGAAATAATTTATTTATTTTTATTGTTACTGTGAGATGATTTTTTACCCTTACTAAGAGATTTCAGTTGGGATCTGACGTTTCATGCGTAATGCAAGACAAACCTACCATGAAATAAGAGCGTTTGGCTGCTTGCTCATTCTGTCGAAGAATATGGCTGATCACTCATTATTGTGGGATGAATTTCCTGAGGATTTGCAAGAAGAGATATTGTCGTGGCTGCCAGTTGAATACTTGTGCAGATTTCGCTGCGTCTCTAAGCAATGGAACGACGTTGCCTCTTCCACCAAATTCATAACTGGTCTATGGGCTGAGCAGCCGCGAGCCAAGGGAAGAAATCCATGGCTACTTCTTTACAATTTAAACGAATGCGGGAAACCTTGTGCGGGTTACTGTTTCTCCACACAGAAGTGGAAGACATTTCTCTCCCTTTCCTTCATAGAGGAAAACGAAAACAAAATAGCTGGAGAAAAAATTTATTGTCATGGATCTGCGGCAGGGCTGCTCTTGGTGGAGATGAAGAAACGCCGTGTGTACAGTGTGTGTAATCCTCTCACACAGAAGTCCTTCCAACTTCCCGCCATGAAATCCATAACGCCGGTTACCGTAATAGGTATCTTGCAGGACGGACCGGGTGACAATGCAGAGAACTACAAAGTCGTAGCGGTTGGCCGGGCGAATAATCGAAGAGACCAAATAGTGAAAATCTACGATTCGTGTGAGAAGATATGGAACATTGTTGGATTCCTGCCTGATGATATGCAAGTTTGGACAACGCTCGCTGGGATGGTTTTTTCCAACGATGACGGTTTCTTTTACTGCGAGGGAAACAGTAGAGACGGTCGGGGAATAATAGGTTTCAGCATCCGAGATGCCACCTCCATTTTTGTTCCATTACCTGAGTATAATGTCAGGTTCTTTTTCTCTAAATTGTTCACTTGCGGTTCCCGGGTTCTAATTTTAGCTGGTATACTAAGACTTAACGAAGATGGTATAAATGATGGTTTCAGTGATGTGATTATGTGGGAGTTTCAGAACGGTGGAGATTCCTCCTCCTCAMGGTGGAATGAAATTGTAAGGATGCCTTCGTCTCTGGTAGAAGATGTTTACAGGATTATTGGTGTAAATGGGATATTTTATTCGGTAGGGATGGGAGATTACGTATGCATTAAATCGCATTATCGTTCAAATCGGGATGTATTGGTTTACAATTTCATTCTCAATTCTTGGAGTTGGCTATCAAGTACTTGTCCACTACAACACATGAGGCCTCATGTTGAATATTCTACCACAATCTTTGAACCTAGGCCGGACATGAAGGTTGGGTGAAGAGGGATCCTCATAACAAATGGACAAATTCTGTACACGTTAGTGTTCATGTGGTTGATGAATTCAAACCCACTATTATAAGTTGGCTTAACTTGATCATCATATGGGAAGAAGATCAAGTTAAGTTGAGCATAATCTTTTATGTGTTATAATAATTAAGAATAATAATATAAAAATTATATTTAGTTATATATAAAATTTAATCATAATCATCATAGATTTAAGTGAGGATAGCATAAAGATGCTCTTTCTTTTCTAAACTATTAGGAAATCATGGAGGACACCATTTTGCATAAAGATATTATTAAAAAAAATTGTCAAATCAAAATTTAAGGAGAAAATGTGGTGTGATAAAGTGTTAGAGCAAAAAAGAAAATCAAGGTATTATAAGTATAAGGATGTAATCAACCCTAATCTAGAAGATCAAAATTATTTGTTTGTTTTGTCAAGTATAAAGAAAAAAATAAGCATTGCTAAGATAGGAACAAATTCCTACTAACTCCATAGTGAATAGCAAATAATCACTTACCCTCTTAGTAAACGTTAATCATCATCATCATCATAAATAAGAATTTATATTATTATTTGATGAAAAAAATACAAAATATCTATATATAAATAATGATTTATATATTATTATTTCATATTTGATATAATTTTGACTTATGCTTCATTGACCATGCATAGGGTTTGAAATCACCACATAAGCCCTATAAGTGGAATATTTAGCTATAAGTATAATATAGACACCATTACAAGGTTTTACACTACTGATTCATATCAAGGCCCTAATAATGGTCCAAGGACAACTACTAACATATCAGTGACAACCACTTAACATTTCCATAATAGATTAATATAATATAATGATTAAGGGATTAAATTATGTCAATACATCATGCTTTTATAATTATAATGTAAAGTATCAATCCCTTACTCTATCTATGTAATGTGCATGGAGAAGATGAAGATTCCTACAAATAGGTTATTCATAATTTTGAGTGGCTTGGATGCTAACAACATTGTCATTACTTGGAATGATAGCAAGAAATACAAAGGTGGTACATATGACCACGAACCCTAAAATTATCTTTTAGGACCTAGTAGTTGTCCTCGGGCCATGGTTAGGTCCGTAATACCAATCTCTAGTGTGCCTAATCTCTTAATGGTGTCCATATTATACTTTTGGGGTAAAGATTCATTTTGCAAGGCTATTGTGGTGGTTTTAGACCCTATGCATGGTCCATGAACCATAAAAGCATATTTTAGTACTTATGGCATTGGGTTTTATCCTTGGACAATGGATAGCTTTTGAAGAACTATCTACTGTGGAAAACCTTTTAATGATTCCCATATGACCATAGTCAAGGCCTTGAAACCCATCCTTGGTGACTAAAATATCCTAATGGAGTATGTATCTCACTAGGTGGCTAAATATCCCTTTTAAATGGCGTGTAGTGGTTCAATACCTCCTTTTCTTCCATAAGCATTGGAATGTTAATTTAGGTCATATGGTCTTTTTTTCCTTGCTTGACCATAATAAAGATTCCAATGTCCATCCTTACTATGAAAAACCTCATATAGATAGCCATATCCCACTTGAAGGTCAAAGATCCCTTTTAGAAGGCCTATGTGGTGTTTTGAGGCCACATTCATGGAATAGATCCTTAAAATATTTATATAGGGCTTGAGGCCCTTTATTTATTCTCCTTACCATGGTCAAGACCTTGATACCCATCTTGGTGCACAAAACCTCCTAATGGCACTCATATCCTAATCAAAGGCCAAATATCCCCTCTAAAGAGCCTTTGTAGTGAATTAAACACTCATTCATGGATCATGAGCCTTAAAATATTCATTTAGGTCCTAAGACTCTTTGTTTTCTCCCATAACCATGGTCAAGGTATCGAGACCTATCCATTGTCTCTAAAACTTTCTAATATTTCCCATCTCAATTAGAAGCCAAAGATTCCATCTAGAGGGTTTATGTGATGGTCCAAGGTGTCGTTAGTGGATTTTGGACCCTAGAAGATTAATTTAGATCCTATTGTGTATAATCCATTAATGATACCTTCATGATACAAAAAATCTCTTAATGGTGCCCATCGCCATCAAGAGGCCAATGAATCAAGATTGTGTTGTGGTTTGAGGCCTAGTTCAAGGACCAAGGCTATAGACGATTCATTTCGGGCAAAGTTCCTAAGAGCCATCTCTTGTGTGAAAAACCTCCTAATGGTACCTATAGCCCACTCAAGGATAAAGGTACCTTTTAGATATTTTTTTGTGGTTTTTGAGAAATATTTTATCTCCCATAAGATGTATAAGATCCATTAGGGATTAAGGAATTTATTTTCCTCCCCCAATCATGGTCAAGACCTTCATACCCATCCCTATTACACAAAAAATGATAATGGCACTCATATCCATCTTGTATGAAAAAGATCTTTATTAGAGGGCCCATGTTGCAGTTCAAGGCCTTGATCATTGCCCACTATCCCAAGAATCTTTGTATAGGGTCTATTTTCCTATATTTTTCCCCTAAACATGGTCAATGCCTTGAGACCCATCCTTGATGCACAAAACATCGTAATGGAAACCATATCTCAGTCATAGGACAATGATCCCCTATAGATAATATGTTATGTGGTTTATTGCATCCTTTATGGACCTTGATCGAATTTTTTTCCTCCCTTTATCATGGTCAATGCCTTAAAACCAATCCTTAGCACATAAGACTTCATAATGGTACCCATCTTCCACATGGAGGCCAAATATCACCTTTAAAGGACTTATGTTGTGTTTTGAGATCATTTTCATGGCCAATTGGACCTGGAGATCCAATTATGGCATAATTCCCTTATTTACTCCCTTGACTATGGTCAAGTCCTTGAGGTCCATCCTTACTACGCAAAAAATCTCAATTGCATCCATATCTCAATTGTACGCCAAAGTTACACTTGAGTGGGTTTATGTTATGGTTCAAGGCCTTGATCATAGTCCATTAACTCAATAATATTAATTTAGGGCATAATTCCCTCAATTCCTCCCATAACCATGGTATGAGACCCATCCCTAGTGCAAAAAACCTCATATTGACGCCCATATCCCACTCTAAGGACAATTATCTACTATACAGAGAACTTTTGTGGTTTTGACCTTATTCATGGTCCTTGGTTGCTAAAAGCTTCATGTAGGGATTAAGGGCTTCGTTTTCCATCTCCACCTATTGGAAAAGACTTAATACCCATCCCTCTTGTCCAAGGCATTATAATAGAAACCATATTCTGCCTGGAGGCCAAAAATCCCTCTTATAGGGATCTATGGTAATTTGAAGCCTTCTCCATGGTCCATGAACCCTATAAGATTCATTCAGAGCTCAATTCCTTTTTTTTCCTTTCCTAACAATGGTCAAGTTCCTAAGGTCCTGATCCGGATTATGTTTGGAATGAAATGAAAGCAGAGATATTATGATGAAACACTCATAAAAATTTCCAGAAATAGAGAAATAAAACAATACTTGATTTCTATTAATGAAAGAATTGTAAGAGACTATAAAAATACAGAGTGCAAAACTCGCCAGAATGGTAGAAGTTTTATCTCTAAGAAGAGATGTGATGACTACTCTCATTCGCAAGAAGATGATTACAATGAGGCTCTGAAGGCCTTTTTATGTTAAAAATGATTTCCAAAACCATAGACATCCAAAAACCTAACCCTAGGAGATGAAACGCCAAAATTCATGTGAGCCTCATTTGGGTAAGTTAGTACATTAAATTCCCGGGGTTGTAAGTTTTGCATATGATCTTCATTTTAGGCGCATGATAGCCCATTGGAAAGGTCTTTCAGATAACTACACATTCATCCATCAAACTCTGACTATGTCTATAGTTTGACTGTGGCGAGCCACAAAAACACTGTTTAGGGGCCCAAAACGGCCATAGAAGTACAACAAGATGTGTCAACATGAAAACATACAAAATAATCTAGTTGGATTAGGTGGGAGACCACTAGTATACACTGGAATATGTGTATGGCTTCAGACAGCCCTGAAAGTATAGAACCCACAATTACAAGGAAGTACAGAAGAACATTATGTACTAAAAACTGACAAAAGGAGCTAGTTGGAACAGGTGGGTAGCCACCAATATCCACCTGGATAAATCCTCCCCCCTTAGGAAGAAATGGTCTCCATCGCGTTGAGTGCCCAAGGAAGAAAGGAAAGCATTTTCTGAATTTGAATATTGGCGATCTACGTGCTTTGTTGGAGAAGTTATGTTGCTTAGTCTATGGAAGACTGTCACCATCCTGTTGTTGGCAGGGTTGAATATGCTCCCCCAATCTGTTGTCTCTGGGTTTGACAAGGCATTGTGTAGACACCATTGTAGGTGAAGAAACAATATGTTTTCACTGGATAGAAGGTGTTGAGGCTGCATTGGTTGTAGACATCTTCTGTGCATCTTTTGAACAACCTCTGAAGAGGATGAATTTTGTAGTATGAGAGATTACCTTGTGGAATTGTTTTGGTGGAGCAGTAGTCAGAACTACTTTTGGTATCCTGTAGAGTTGACCTCCCAAAGAAATAATGACATTACAGGGTTTAGACTCATAGACAACATGACGTCTCCACATATATGGTTGGCCCAAAACCACATCACATACATCAAGAGGGGAAACATCACATATTATCTCATCTTTGAACGGATGGATTCGATAAGACAGGCGAAACTGCTGGCTGACATAGAGATCTCGTCCTTGGTAAAGCCAACCGATGTTGTATGGCTGCAGGTGTGGTGTTGTCAACAACCCCAATTGTTTGATGTCCTTATCTGAGATGAGGTTTTTCTAACTGTTATTATCAACACTGAAATGCAAAGGGGTCCCCTTCACCCACATCTGTGAATGGAAGAGGCACTCCCCCTCTTTAGGGTCTACTGATTCTTCTGGTTGAATTGTTTTGGTCATGACAGGGGCAGTGGGGTATGCGTCGATGATCTATCTGTTTTCAATATTTTCTGGATCAAATTTCGAATCAGGGTTCAACTCCATGTCTTTGACCTTGGACACCAATGATTGTTTCTAACAACACTCATTGGTGTCGTGCCAAGGTATTTTGTGGAAGTCACACCACTTCCTAGTGTCATTCTTTGTATTCCCTTTACCCTTCCTGTCATGTGTCTTGGATTGGTTTTCTGGAGGTTATTGGTTAGGGCTGTCCTTACCATGCTTTGGTTGTAGCAGATTTGGAGACCTGAATTCCCCTTTGTTCTGGTGCCTAAATTTCTTCTTGATTTTGACAACATATCGATAGGCAACTCCTAATGATGAGATTTTTAGGAAATTCATTTTGGTTTGGATGTACCTATGTAGAGCCCCATGGTATTTCAGAACCATATATCGCTCAAAGTCTCTATTACCCAGCTTGGTGTGCAAGGTATGGAAATTATTTGTGAACTCTGACATTGTTTGTCTCTTCTCTTGCCATAGTGTGGTCCATCTCTTGTAGTGGTCTTCATAGTTATCAATAGGATAGTATTGTTCTTTGACCGCATCCAAAAAACAATCCCAAGTGGGCTCGACCCCATATATTCCAGATTCCTCCATGGAACTTTTCTCCTAGTAAGTTTCCCACCAATGTTTGACATGGGGGAGAGCCTTGAGGAGTGAGAAGGTGATATTTTCCCTGTCGAAAATTTTTGAACAGAGAAATAACCTTCTAATATATTTAACCATTTTTCTAGGGCATCTTCATATATTTGACCTTCAAATATGGGAAAATCAAAATTAACTTGTACCTTGAAGGGAGAGGTTTCTCCAAAATGGTCGCTTGATCAAGATGTGCCTGTTGCTATCGGCATGCATTGAAGGATGTGTGAAAAACTCTCCATCATTTCATCCCTATTTCACTTGAGAGCTTTCTCAAGTAACAAGTTAATAGAATCTTCTGCTCCATCGTCTTTCTTTTCTGCCACCATCAAGGGTTTCTTGGGTGTGCAATAGTGATTTTCTTCAAGAGAGAAAAACTCGAGACCCAATTGTTTATACTCGGACCTCGTCGGGGACATGTGCTGGAAAACGATCAAGAGCAACCTTCTCTAATACCAGTGATCCGGATTATGTTTGGAATGAATGAAAGAAGAGATATTACGATGAAACACTCATGAAAATTGCCAGAAATAAAGAAATACAACAATACTTGATTTCTACCACAATACTTGATTTCTTACACATGAGAACTCATGTTGTGTATTCTACCAAAATCTTTGAACCTAGGCCGGACATGAAAGTTGGGTGAAGAGGGATCCTCATAACAAATGTCTTTCAAGAAACTCTCATAACTCAATGATGTTAATAGATAAAAAAATTATAAACGTTGGTGTTCATGTGGTTGATGAACTCAAAAATGCTATTATAAGTTCTCTTAACTTGATAATAATATAGGAAGATCAAGTTAAGTTGAATTGAGCTTAATGT
>JASDQU010333765.1:0-12739 GCA_032191745.1 Picea mariana
TTGAAGAGTCAAGGAACTTACGTCAGGATTCGCGAAGTCGTGAAATACGAAATTCCTTTTCGGTAAAAGTCCTAATCACACTTGTTGGTCAGGTGGGTAGGGCTAGCGCCTTGTGTTTGATCATGCAGGCATAACTCATAAGGACCTATGGATACACCCTTGTGTGTGTGAGATATTCCCTATGGGAAAAATTGAAGAGTCAATCTGACTCAGGGAAAGGTTTAGAACGATCCTAAGACTGGGAGGTCGCGCAGAACCTGCTGAGGCAGGGGGTGCTGCGTCATTGAGTTCAAAAGAATTATCACCCACAACCTTGGTGGTGGTGTATGACCCATAATGGAGTGGGTGAAGCTTCCGATGGGGTCCTATAAGGCGTTCATTCTACAAGTGCAACCAAACTTTTTCACCCACCTGAAACTTATGTGGCCCCCGATGTTGATCATGGCATTGCTTGTACTTGTCATTGGAATTTTGCAGGATATCCTGAACCTATTGGCAGATGTGTTGGATATACTCAATGAACCGGGTGGCTTTGTTAGCTTCAGTTGGAGTAGGAGATGAGTCAACCAAGGTGATCGCAAGGGGTAGTGCAACATCTATGGGACCCAATGGTTGGAATCCCAACCCCACCTGAAAGGGGATGTGGCTGGTTGATCTATGCAGGGCTTGGTTGTAGCTATGATGGACATAGGGAAGACTCTCATCCCATGTGTGAGGGTTCTTGGAATTATACATGCGCAAGATATGCATGATCATTTTATTTACGACCTCAGTTTGGCCATCTGTTTCGGGGTGGAAGGCCGTTGATTTGGTGAGCTTGGTGTATAGAAATCACCAGAGGTTCGACCAGAATGTGCTAATAAATCAACTGTCCTGATATGAGATAATGGTTTGTGGGATTCCAAAATGTACCCAGACTCTTTCAAAGAATAGATTGGCAATGGCCTCTGTTATGATGCTCTTCTTGTAGGAGACCATAATCGCTATCTTAGAAAAGAGATCAAAAACCAAAAAAACATAGTCATTTCCATTCTTGGTGGATGGGGGGACTGACATGTAGTCCATTGAGATGGATTCACATGGCCTATCAGGAGTAGGCAGAGGGGTGTACAAGCCCTGTTTCTTAGTGGTCGTTTTGGAAATAACACAGGTAGTGCAGGACCTAATATACTTGCTGACCTCCTGTTGAAGTTTTGACTAGTAGAAATGTTTCTATAGCATTTCCACTATCGCTTCGACACCGAAGTGGCCTTCCACCCGATTGTAGTGGGATTCCCAGATCATCTTCGCTCACTCACTTGATGGAACACAGATATGGACCAGACAACACAACAACCCATCCTGAAGATGGAAATTAGAGACAACTTTGTTTATGCCTAAACTTTGGTAGGTGGTGGTGAAGTTTGGGTCTGTATCATAGAGTTGGAGCCATCCATAGGTCTCATGGTCATAAGAGTCTAACACCGTGGTGAGTGTCACAACTAGCGGTCTACCTAGGTAATAAATGATGTGGTTGGTGCTTCATGTTTTATACTTGATGTTGAGGTGGAATTGATGGAAGTATGTGGACCACTTCTGATGGCGGTCTTTCTGCAATTTGCTTTGTGTCTGCATGAAATGTAGTGGCTTATGATAAGTGTGGATGATTTTCTCCTTCCCAAGAATGTAATGTCTCCACTGGAGGGAGGCTTGGACAATGGAGTACATTTATTTTTCGTAATTAGGGTACTTGCGGACAACATCTGATAGTCTCTCACTATGATAGGCCACGGGGTGGCCGTTCTAAGTGTTAACGATGCCCACAACATAGTCAAAAGAATTTGTATCGATCTCAAAGAGCTGTTGCAAGTCCAGTAGTGAAAGTATTAGGGCTGAGCACAAGCGCTGCTTCAAAACATAGAATGCTTGTTGTTGGGACTGACCACACACAAATTTTTCTTTACCACCAACCCTGGTTACTTGGCTGAGGGCCCATGCAATATGGGAGAATCCCAACATGAACCTCCTATAGAAATTAGCAAGGCCTAAGAAGCTCCGAAGCTCAGTGAGTATGGTAGGGGCTAGTCAGTCATGGATGACTTGGATATTGGATGGATCCACATGTATGCCATGTTTATCAATGATGTATCCCAAGTAATGGACCTTGTCCATGCCGAATGATCATTTTTCCAAGTTGGTGTATAGCTTGTACTGCCAAAGGGTGTGCAAAACCTGTTGAATATGCTGCAAATGTTATGCGCAAGTCTTGTTGTAAATGAGAATGCCATCTAGATACACCACTACCAAAGTATTGGTTAATGGTTATAGGATATCATCCAAAGGGCATGACCAACCATTCAAAAAGACATTCCTTTGACTTGAAGGTGGTCTTCCATACATATGTCTGTTCTATCAGGACCTGGTGATAACCATAATTCAGATCAATCTTACTGAATTATTTGACCGTCATGAGCTGATCAAGGAGGTCGTCGATTTGGGGAGTCAGGTACCGGTTTCTGACTATGATTTTATTTAGGGATTAATAATCAATGCAGAGTCTCTAGGTTCCATATTTATTTTGTACCAACACGATTGGGCTCCCACAAGGTGATGAGCTGGGATGAATGTGCCCCTTGTGGAGTAGTTATTGGATATGTCTCTTGATCTCCTCATTCTCTAACAAAGAGCGACAGTAGACTGGCTCATTGGGCACCGGTGCGCTAGGGGTTAGATCGATGGGGTGCTTGACTTGACAGTGCATAGGTACCCTGGTAGGTGAGGCAAAGATATCCGAGTATTATTCCACGACCTTATCCACTTTATTCTACTGTGTGGAGAGGTCATTCGTAGAGATCCTGGATGTGGCTGCGATCTTTCACTCATTCTGAGAGAAAATCATGAAGAAGACAAACTTCCCCGTCTGAGAGATGAACTTCCTACATTTCTTGGTAGAGATCAAGGAAATAGCTCTAGGTGGGACTGCCTTGGGTATTCTATACATTTTCTTGTTCAAAGTACTAATAACATTATGAGGCATAGACTCATATACAACATGGATTTTCTATAAATATGGTTGGCCCAAAATAATAGTACAAACTTCGAGAGGGGAAACATCACACAATACCTCGTCTTTAAAGGGCTTGATGTCGTATGACATGCGACATTTTTGGTTGACGTAGATGTCACTTCCTTGGTGGAGCCATCCAATGGTGTAGGGATGTGGGTGCAGAGTTATCGTTAGGGAGAGTCTCATGAAAACCTCTACTGAGATGAGATTCTTCTGGCTACCCCTATCAACGATGAAGTGTAGCAGGGTACCCTTCACCCACATCTGTGAATGAAAACAACACTCGCCTTCCTCTGGCTCATTTGTTTCACCAGGCTGGAGCTTGGTGGTAGTAATGATAGCACTATGTTCTATGCCAATGATCTGTCTCCCCCTTTCTAGTTCTGAATCAGAGTTGGAACCCACATATGATTCAAAGGCTTTCACCTCAGCCACTAGCTACTGCTTTGAGCGATAATCAACAGTGTTTTTCCAGGGGCTCTTATGGAAGTCACACCACTTCCTGATATCTTTATTTGTATTTCTGGTGTCCTTCTTTGCTTGCATCCTGGACTGGTTTTCCTGAGGTGGTCCATATTTGATTTGTCCTTTTTTTGCGGGTTGGGGCCACCCTTTCCTGGCTTTTGCTGTGAGGGGTTCCCAGGCCCAAATTTCCAGGTCTTTTGTTTGAGCTTCTGCTTGATTTTGACGACATGTCGGTAGGCCACACCCAAGGATGAGATGTATAGAAAATCAATTTTGGCTTGGATGTATCTATGTAGAACACCACGATACTTGAGCACTAGATGTCACTTTGAATGTTTGATACTTAGCTTGGTGCGCAAGATATGGAAGATATTCGTGAACTTGGGCACTGCTTGGTCTCTTTCTTGCCACAATGTGGTTGATTTTGTATATAGGTTGTCATAACTTCCAAAAGGGTAGTATTGTTTCTTAGTAGCATCCCTGAAGGACTCCTAGGTGACCATGTCTGTTAATAATGAGGGTTCCTCTGTTTCCTTCTGCTCACAGAAAGTTTCCCACCAATCTTTGACATGGGGAATGGCTTTGAGGAGCGCAAAAGTAATCTTTTATCTATTCAAAAAGTTATGGACAGAGAAATACCCTTCTAGCAGATTCAACCATTAGTCTACAACATCAACGTCTATATGACCTTTAAATATAGGAATATCGAAGTTCATTTTTACCTTGAAGGGGGCGACACCTCCGTTTGAGGAAGTTGCGTCACCTGTTGGTAGCCACTAAAGGATTTGCACAAAACTATCCATTATCTTGTTCCTTTGTTGCGTGAGGGATTCCTCGAGAAAATTTTTGACGGGATCTCCTGTCCCGTCGTCTTTCTTTCCCCCCCCCATGAGAGGTTTCTTGGGCGTGTGAGAGATTTTGTCCTCAATAGAAACAAGCTTGAGACCCAATTCTTTGTACCCCGACCTCGTTGGGGACATACATTAAGAACAACAAGGAGAAGACCACTTTGATACCACTGATCCGTATTTTATGAAAAGAAAGAAATGAATACAGATTATTATCAAAATATGCTTAACACAGAATAACAGATATACAGTAAAACTCGTTTCTATTCAATAAGGAAATAATATGAAACTATAAAATGCAGGGGAAAACAAGCTTGCTATAATGGTGGCAGCGTATCTCTGAAAAAAGATGTGACAGTTGCGCTCATTCATAATAAGATGATTACAAAGAGGCTATGAAGGCCTTTTTACAATAAATAGGAATTTCAAAATCTCTAGACATACAAAAACCTAACCCTAGGAGATGAAGCGCCTAAAGTCATGTGGGCCCCATTCAGGTAAGTTAGTACATCAACTTCCTGGGGTTGTAACTTTTTCATACGATCTCCGTTTTAGGCGCACGATAGCCTGTTGGAAAGGTCTATCCGAGGAATACACATGTTGTCATCATAATCTGAATCTACATAACGTTTGATTGTGGCGAGCCCTAAAAACGTTGTTTAGGACCTCAAAACGACCCCAAAAGTCAGGGACCCGAGAACTAGGAAAAAATTGCCAAACTGGAAAACTGCCAAAATGAGCCAGTTGGAATAGGTGGGAGGCCACCGAAATCCATATAGATCAATGTGAGGGTGTTTTTAATCGATTAAAATTTCCTTTTGAAGTCAATAAAATCAACCTACAACAATCTTCAGTTTTCCAAGAAAATGGAATTGGTAGCAATAATATAACATAAAATATTCATAAACAGTTCAATTTTCAGTTCGAGCAGGGTGATGAAGCTTTTATTAATGTGTTTTTTTTTTATGACCTTGTGGAAAGATTCATGGAGATGCATTGGAGTCATCATTTTTTATATTTTTGACTTCATAAAAGCCTCTTTTCATAACTATAAGAAGGGACTGTTATTTCATGCTTGTTTCTTTTCTTCAGTGTATTTAGATATATATATGCTCAAAGGTGAAAGAAAAATTCATTTTTTAAACCAGATACTTGTATGGATTCATTGGAAGCATGACTTCACTTGAGAAAAGAATAGTTTTAGAGTAGTAGTAGGGTGAATAAGCTCGACACTCAAGCATTTGGTTTGCAGTGAGTGTTTTTCAGTTTTCAATAAATGAGTAGAAGTGCTCTCAAGGCATGAACAAATATCAAGGCACAAAAAGGGATATAGATTGCATAGATGGAATGGAAAAAGGCACTAGAACTAAAATTCCTTGGCATCTCACAGGGAACATGCCATCCCCCATGGAGCTTATGTTATCACTTTAACAACGCCATGGCACTTTCACAACGAACGTTCTGAAGACTTTGTTTTTGCAATGTAGGGAAGCTAACATCAAACACCATTGTTGTCAATGAAAAAACTTTGGTGATGGGACTGATTTCTTGTTAATAAATATTATGTTGTGTGTGTGTGAATTAAGCATGATGTGAGATTTACACATTCATATATTTTTCCTTCATCTCTTCTATTCTCTCTTCAAACCTTAGATTATTGAGTATTGGACACTTGTTTGTTTTTGGAGGAACTTGTTATGTTGACTCCATGCCCAATGATATAGAGTTCACCGATCTGCACTAAGACTGCTTCCCTCTCCCTTTCTCATACATTATTGTTGATCCATCTAAGCATAAACCAAATTTAATCATTCATATCTAAATGGGTACTGGGATTATCTTCTAGTAGTCTGAGGGTAACTTCTAGTACTAACACCCTCCATAGATAAACCAATCGACCTCTTGACTGCTATAGTGCCATCGAGAACAACACTCGAGAAGATACTCTCTAGTACTTGGGTAATAAGGTAGTACGACTAAGGGTACAATATAGCCTCCTTAGTTGGTTCCATGAGATATTGGGATGAGTACTATTGTTCGACCTCGTACGTATATCAGAGAGATATATTATAGGGAAAACCCTTGTTTGTAGGCACCTTGAAAAACCTAACCCTTGGGACGAAAATAGAACAAAACCAAAATAGAAAAGATTCATTTCTGTGCAACCTTTCCATATGCATTTGGGTTGCTAAAGTACTACATATTTCTTCCTATTAATAATTTGGCCATTTATCCACTGTAGTATTATTCAGTTAGGAGTATTATTAGTATAGGGCTCTCCCGCACCCTTATTTGAGACCTATACCATTGGACTCCTCTTTGTTGGTTGTGGAGCCTGATTATGTTCCTGATTAAGAGGTCCTTGCTTTCAGCCATGTTTATACCCCATGAAGACTTTACACCCCATAAGTATGTACACTCTTCCACACGGGGAAGTGCAAAGGGGGGTACCCCCTCTGTGGGGTCCGAGGGGCCTATCCCCCTGACTGGGGGGTTTGGGGGCAACGTCCCTCGATGGAAAAATTTCCTTGTAAATCTATATTGTAATTTCATTGTAAATTTGGACCGTACATTATAAGGTCGCAGATCTAACGGTAGAAATTATGTTAGGGTTTTTTTCCCTAGAAGGAAACCCTCTATTATGAGGGAAATGTATTGCGGCTATGTATTATGGCGAGTATTGTATTCTGAGAGAGGAGAATGTGAGAGAAAGAAGAGGAAGTTACAACGGGTTTTGCTGTAGGTTGTATCCCTTCATTTGCTGGATAATTGTTGTCGGACTAATCGGTAGGTGCAGACACTAACAGATCTCCCTAGATCCACCTAGATCTAGAACAAAACAGGACAGGACATGACTCTTTCCCTAAGTTATGACCATTGAATTAGCTAGTAAGGAGGAACAAGTGACATACCTTTGTATCGCTTCCTTAGGTCTCTGTTGCTCCCTCTTCGCTCCGGTGCTCTTGTGAGGTCAAGACCAAGACAACACAAACCAACCAAAGTGAAGATAGAAAAATGTATTCAATCGTCAACTTATGTGTATGATCAAGGAATTACACAATAAAGTAAGAATGACTTTATGGAAAAAGGACATGCCGCTGTATCATATTAATTGAAAGTAGAAGATACAACCTGATCGCCTTGATGTCACAAGCTTCCTTTCGGTGACTCTTGGTTCTAACACACACACTTTCTTTGTCCTTGCATGAAGAAGATCCAATTCCTCTTGATAGACCTACTAGAGTCTCCAAGCTTCTGTTCAAGCTGGGTTCTTCACACAATTCCTTCACCAATTCTTCAATTAATCTTTCTTAACCTTTTCCATGAGAATCCTTTCAATATATAGGAGAGGGTGAGGTGGTTACATGGATGAGAATGATCCCACCAAATCAAAGAAGCCAGTAAAATGACAACCATATGAATGCCAACCTATTTTCTAGAAGATTCCCTTCTAGAACCCTTGAGACTTATTCTCTTTTCCAAGTTAAAAAACAAGTTTTCACCCTGTGTATAGAGCAACCTGTGAGAATTTCACACCCTAGATGAAGGTGGCTTGCGAGAATGGGTCATTCTTGCACCCTAGGCCATATGTAGCCTGTGAACCCACTTTGAAAATATGTTTTCTGGAAGGAGATAAACGCTACTTTTCTCAGGAGAAAGTTCTTGTTGGGAGCTTGAGTACACTATTGTCAATACATCACCAAGATGAACAAAATCATGTGTAAAAAAATGCCCCCCAAAGTATGAGGCCAGAATCAGTGACAGCCGAAATACTTTGTAAACTGCGTGTGCGTGTCGGAAACCAAGAGCGCACCTAATCGGAAACCTGCAAACAACCAAGCATTTGCTGAATATCATACTAGTTCTGAGGTAGGTATTCCCATACTCAGATCACGAAAAAATGACATCATCAACATAGGTCATGGCCACCAATCATACACCGTGGATCCATGCCATCAAAATATCGCATAGCCACCAAGAATACACTGTGGATCTATGCAAGAAGATTCAAATTAAGACAACATAGCCACGAGACATACAAAGTGAATCTATGTGTCAGAAAATTATACATATTCCATCGCAACTTGGATCAAAGAGATGAGATCCAGGGTCATCAATCTCGTCACCCGAAAGTATGAATCTAACCATGTGATTACATGTGCTGAAGTCGAACATGGTAGAAACCACTTGATTACCGGTCATTAGTGTATACCGTTAACAAGTGCGAGGGAAATCACCATTAATGTCAATGAATCCCAAGGTACTCTGGTACAATCCAAAAAATGTGAATCAATGAGATGAGGTCGAACACTCGGAGGAATATCCCGATCAGGGGTCAATAATGAAAACCCATTGTCGAAAGCGAGGAAACCTGCCATTGAGGCATGCAAGTTCCAAGGTACGAAATAATTTCTAAGTCTTGTTTCCGGATAATGAGCTGGAGTCGACGGAACAAAACACGTCACAGGAGGGCCATGATGTATCCCCCATCAATGACATGAAATGAGTAACAGATTTTGAAGGTGAAACAGAGTATGATGTAAGTTGGACTGGACACAGGGAAGGCCGACATGAAGAGAATGGACAACTGTAGATGGCCGACTCAATTTCGGATGAAGTTCTCTTGAACATATGAATAACACGACCAATGATTTGGCAACACTGACTCAGAGACGAATCAGGATATGACCTTGTAGCAATTCGAATGAGAGACAAATGGATTTCCCAAACCGGCTTCAGATAATGAATAGGGGAGGTGTCATGTTCAAGAGCGACACTTACTGCCAATAATATGAATATGAAAACATATCCCTTTCCCAAATTTCCCCCCACCATTTCTGGCGAGTACCTCTTTATTTTTATGTAAGCTTGAGGAGGATAACATATGCTTGTTATGTAAGCTCATCCTTTGGATGAGTCCCTCAGAGTATGTTTAACGAACCCTAAGGAGTGGTTCGGTCCCATTACGGGTCTTTCGATGTTTGTTTAACAAGTCCAAAGATAGAAAAATCGAAGGTTTTTCATGATTATAGAGTTTGGAAAAACACTCAAAAGATAACTCTCTCAGTTCCTTTTTCGTAAAATAGTCCGATGAGACCGAAAAAGAGATAAATTATCGCTCAACAGATGCTTTTTTCAAATAATTTAACGAGCGTGAAAATAACAAGGTCGCTCGACAATATTTTTATGTTTAGAGAGTCTGAAAAGAGCTTAAAGAGGACTCCAGGGGCTTCCTTTTTTGTATAACCTTGTTGATCCCAAAAAATTGATAAAAGTGTGCTTGATTACGTTCTCATGTATTTTCGAGCGTGAGAACGGAAAAAGACCAAGCTCAAGGTTTTGTGCAAAAAACCATAAAAAACAACTTAAACATGCGATGAAAAAGAGGAAATACATTCGTATCCTTGCGTATGGACATCGAAGTCGTCATGTCTACAAAAAGTCGCACTCATAGGGGTATTAGGCATTAGTTTTGATAAATAAAACAATTATAAAAACCAACAAAAATGGTAAAAGTAAATATAAGTGGGTAAAAGTTCTTTTTACCATAGTGATTGTAACTTTGCCAAGATTTTAGCTCAAAACCCCTCTTTTGCCCTTGAATTTCGACGCTCGATTGCGGAAGGTACGAACAACCATTCGGCGAACTGTCTTCGGAAGTGAGGTAAGCTCCTTGTCTTGTATCTTTTCATGGTTCAATTTTTAATTTTCATTGGTAAATTTCAAGTTTTTGAGCTTGTTTTAGGGCTCAAATTTGCGCTCAGACATTCTCGTAGGCCAACCACACGGGACCTACGAAAATAAATGATTCTCACAGGTGGCCTCAAAGGCACCTGCGAGAACCTTGCACTGTACCAAAGGGGCACCTGCGAGAACCGCAAAGTGAAAAATTTCTTTAATGTTTGCTCAATGAAAAATGTACCAATTCTTGAAGAGAGTTGCTGACCTTCTTCTTATGTGTCTTATGTAGGCATTTGGCTGTCATCATGGTTCTGGAATGGTGTGAAAGAGAGGATGAATAAGATGATGCTATTGCCAAGAATAACCTGGGAACCGTTGTTGCTTTGCGAGACTGTGGTCTCCTGAAATTCTTTCAGATCCTGGGTATGAGGGCCCAAGTCAGGCTGTTGGAGTACCTCGTTCATATGTGGGATGTGGACCAACAAGTATTCCATGTAGGGGTCCACACATTGTCCTTGGATATTGAGGACGTTTATTTCTTGACAGGACTGTCACAACGTGGGTATCACGCTAGCTTGACTGGTAGCCGAGGTGGTGGGCTGCCTATGAGTGAATACTACTGTTTGTACTGTGTTCCAGAGGAGGAAAGAAGCAAAGGAAAAGTGGCCATTTGGGGGGTGCAGGATTTGACCCTTCGCACTATTTTGTTCACCATTGCTCATATGGCTGGGAGCACTTCTCCACACATGGCTCTTTAGAGATACTTTCAGTATGACATAGAGTGTACTGAGCCTCGGGTTTTTAACTGGTCAGATGCAGTGCTTCGTAGCATGAAGAGGAAGTTGACTAAATGCAGAAGAGGCGACCTGAAGAAATTCGGGTACGGGTCATTGTTGGTGTCCTTCTTTCTTGAGAGGGTTCCCTTGCTGAGGTTGCAGGTTGAGTGGGGTTTACCGGCTCCAGAGGATCCAAGAATGCTGGGGTGGTGTAACCTCATGGCCTGGCATGTAGCTGGACCAATCATCAAATACAATGATTCCTTCTTTGACTGGTTGCGACCACAGATGCTGATGGTCGATGATTATGCCTACGCCGGGTTGGAATTCCGAGGGGATCCGGACTTGGCCCTGCCTGAGGGTGCTCAGTGGGGGGATCTCGGTAAGAAGTACACATTTTTTACTTTTTAAATGTTTTTGTGAATTTTATTATATGCAAATGTTTTTATGTTCGTCCAAGGTCTAATTGCAAAAATTCCTTTTTGATGACACAGACGTGGGGCCTTATCGACCTCCGGGTACTTCTCCTATTCAAAGACGAGGAGAGGTGGCTCCAGTGCCATGATGGGACGCTAAATATTATGAGGAAGTGTAACAAAACTTAGAGGGTTTGACTATAGAAATTCCAGACATGCCTCTTGGAGAGGTTCCGCGACGTTATCAATGTCATACGGTGGGGGTGTCAGAGTCTGTTGGCCGACTTATTCGTAGGGTTGCCCGGGCAGTCGTGTGTTACCGTGAACGTCATCCATGACGTCACTTTGTAGAAGCTATGAGCTTCAGATTTTGAAATTTTGGTCCTTGAACATAACTTTTTGTAAAAAACTTTTTTGATCGTTATATATACATACGACTTCTACCAGCTTATCTTGTGTTGTGTGATACTTGTGACGTGATTGATTTATAAATGACCCAAATGTCTGTCTAATACATAGTTAGCTAATGCATCAGTTAATGTATTTAAACATCTAGGAATATGTTGATACTCAATATAATCAAAATAACGTTCCAAGAGGCAAATTCGCAAATACACCCGTAACAAAGTAGGACTTCAAATAGCATAGACATTACTTAACTGTAGTACTACGAGCTGTGAATTGAGTCGCACAACCAAGTGACGGATACCAAGCGAGATAGCATCAATCAACAATTCGATAACGATGCTATACTCCGCAATATTGTTTGTCGCACGATCGAGGCACACACCTCATAGAGTGATAAGTTCATTTGTCGGGGCGTAAATTGCCCATGCAGTAGAAGCAAGGTTATGAGTACTATGTCTAGCGCCATCAACGAAGCCAATGTGGGGTAGCGTATACTCCAACATCTGAAAATCAAACACAATGTCACATAAGGGCAGAGACCAGATAACGAAAAAATCATACTACAGTAACACACAAAAAGTATGATACAATAAAATACAAGTACTCGTGCATAGGTGATCTTATGCATAATACTTCTTTAAGTACAACCCATTTATGGGTTCACTCAAAGGGATACCATCGTAATCTACTAACTTGTAAGCTTCTTTCTCCAAAACTCGTCTAACGATATAAGGACCTCGCCACATGGCTTCAAATTTCCCAGCTCCTAGCATATCTTGATCTTGTTCATAGAGGAGAACCAAATCTCCTTCGGAGAAAACACGAGGCATGACATGTTTGTTGTATTGGGCCTTGACATGTTTTTTCTGGGCTTCTATGACTAGGGTAGCATCGCTTCGATTTTCATCTAATCGCATGAGATGCATGGATGATTTTAGGGGCTAAATTTCGCTCATGGGCTAATTTTCCATGGTTTTTCCAAAAATGAGATTCGCTATTTTAAAAATGATTCGCCCAAATTCTATAGGATAAAATTATTTTA
Source organism: Picea mariana (assembly GCA_032191745.1). Lineage (NCBI taxonomy): Eukaryota > Viridiplantae > Streptophyta > Pinopsida > Pinales > Pinaceae > Picea > Picea mariana. The sequence continues at coordinate 12,684 of JASDQU010333765.1, forward strand.
CCTTAAAAATCGCCAAAATTTTATAAAAACTATATAAAATCCTTAGAAATTTGAAT
>JASDQU010333770.1:3638-16377 GCA_032191745.1 Picea mariana
CTCTTTTGGGTTCAAACGGACGTCGAGAGTGAGAGATATCGCGTTCTTTTCAAAATGACAAACAAGCAAAAAAAGGGATGTTGACTGTACAGTCCGTACGGATGCTAACTTGGCAGGCCGTACGACACGTGGAAGGTCATACGACATGTGGCAGGTAGCTATTTGGACAGTTGGCATGTGACATGGCTTGTTTGCAGTGAACGGGTTGGCGACACGTGGCCTAATCAATGGCTGCCACGTGTCACATGGAAATTGGTTTAAAATATTTGCATTTGGAAGGAGTCGACCCCATGACCTCCAGGCAGGGTAAAGCCTTGGGAAAGGCAGCCCAACCGGCACACCCGCATGTGTTACTTAACATATGTATGCATTTTAATATATTTAAGTTTGCAAATATGTGAATTGGGGCATGAACTGGGCCCCGACCCACGGTTATATATATGTGTATTGCATATGACCAATGTTATGGGTGGTTAAAACCACCATTATATATATGTGTGTGTGTGTGTGTGTGTGTGTGTGTGTGTGTTGTAATCTTTATGGTATGCACGTGGTTTAATCCTACGGTTTTGTATATGGTTTGAACCTTAGCTCTGTTTTGTATTGTGCGTAGTCATGTGGTGGCCATGTGCCCACGGGCCTTTGTAGTTAAAGGCCGGTGTGTAACCGTTTGACAGCTTGTACCGGTTGTGCCGTTGTGCCCGGTACTAAGTTTTGACGCTTAAATACGCATGTGGGCTAGGTTGAGCCAACAAGGGTGCATTTTGTAGATGCAGAGACAACAAGTTTGAAGGAGGACTTCCAGGAAGCCTATCTTCTTCAATTTTTGGCCAAACAAGGTGCCGAAAAAGCCCAGCTAGGGGTTTTTGGACATTCTGAAGCCATTGGAGCAGTCTATTTGGTATTTTGAGCACTATAAAGCACATTTTTGAGCACTTTGAGAAAATAATTCAAAATATCCATTGGAAGCTGGACCAGGAGATGTAGCCCAAGAGAGAGGTGAACTCCTTTATCATTTGTTGTGTTATGTGTTTTCTGTTCACTGTTTATTGTTGTTTTTATATGCATCTTTGATGAGTAATTTTCATAAAAGTTGTGTTGCAAATTGATCTGTTTGCATTTTAACACATAAAATTTAACTTGCAAATATTTTCAAGAATACAAGTCTTCTTCATTTTTAGATCAATCTTACACGCCGAATTCATCCATTAAGAGTACTTTGTTAGACACAGATTGATCTTGAGTGTGATATGCTTCAAAAAGGTCATCATTAAAGGGAAAGGAATCAAATAAAGCATCTTCAAAAGTAGGATTAGTAGGCATAACAGGACAATAATCCTTACTATCCCCTGTGAATATAGCACTACGAGATGCATGATTGTTCTCCTGCAGGCCCTTTATGAAGAGAGAGGGATTTTTTTGATATTCCTTTTTAGCTTTTAAGAACCACCTGCAAGTCAATTGTTCGTGAGGACCATAGCAGAAGTCACATCGAGGAGGGTCAAGGATGATTTCAGGTAGAAACTCAAAGTGATGAAAGATAGGCAGAGGAGGAAAATCGATAAGAAACTTTACAAAAACTGATTCTCCAGTGAAAATGTGACTAGATACTATATGTCTAGACCAGTCTCTTGGTTTACCATGAAGGGAAAGTGGAAAAAGATCTGCATAAGTGTGTATATCATAAACTCCAATAGATTGACATAAGCTAAGGAAATCATCAATATGATTATGAGAGTATTCCCATAAGTTACCCTAAAAAAGAGGACAACTAACCATTGACAATGGGCTCAAACTAGATTTATGCATGATCATGCAATATAGGACTCGATAAGGTCATGAGAACCCAGAAAAACATAAAAAATAAAATCATATAAACAGTAGATAAAAATACAAAGTAAAAACAAAAAACAAGAAACCAGGGAAACAAAGATAATGGGTGGTTTTTTTTTTAGCTTGTTCCCCAGTACGATCACTAAATAAATGTTGAGGAAAAGATATGAATTGATCTTACTCAAGCATTTTTAGACTTTACTTGGATAAGGTAAAGTAGACGAGAATATCACCCTATGTTTATAGCCAACAAAAGTATAAATCCTAACTCACAAGTATTAATTACAAGTGCTTAGGCTAGTCTTTTATCAACAAAAAGCTTGCTGGAAATTCACTTTTTATGTATTTTTCTGAAAATATCAGTTGCTAAAATAAATGTAAGAACAGAAGTAAAGACACCAAGATAATAATCAAGATAGATGAGACATAAATCAATCCTTTATTTCATTCCCATTCACCAAACAATCATTGTCTTTACAAAACTTTACACAAAAATCTTGGACCAAGGTCAAATTTAGAAATCCCCGATGGAACATAAAAAGGACCTCTGACAGAAAATAAAAATTGAATTCTAAAAGTTGGATAAGCTTTCCCCAGATTGTTGCCCACTCAACTCTGAACAATATCCTTTATCATTCATGAAAGTTAATTCACAAACAAACAAGTCTACACAGACAATCAAAGATAGATCAACACCTATGAAGGACAAGTGTCTGAATGATTTGATTCAGCCCTGAATATTGTTGTCTACAATAAGACCCTACTATCGCAAAAGAGAATTAGGCTTTGTGCTTCTATCTTCCACTTGTTCCTCCCCTTAGTTCAACTTTTAACAATTTAGAATTGGTTAGAGTAGTTGAACTAACTTATTAGTTAATCTAACATAAGGCCTTAACTAACTTTAGTTAAGGAAGGGGGGAAAAGTAATAATCATAATAGGGTCATAATTAAATAATAACTAATAGGTGGGACCCCCTTGTGAATCCTCTAGTGACAACAATCATCACATCATAACATAATCCATTTGTTTAAGTAAACACACCCCTTGTGTCTCCCTTCAAAACATATTTTCCCTTGACAAATTTAGCACATAAAACTTGAAATTATTTCAAATTAATACTCATGTATCCAAAAATAAAACCCATTGTCCAAAATAAATCATGTTGTCCACAATAAAAAATGTTGTCCAAAATCCATGGAGTCCACTGTCATAGAAAAATAAATAACATAAAATTCAAAACCCATATTTTCCAGTCTCGTAAGCAACCCTTCCTTGGTTGCTGCTATCACCTCCTGATTTCCCTGAAATTGCCTTGAGATGGGCAGATCCTTTAGGCTTGATATCACTAATCACATGGGAAGATTTCACTGGTGAATGGTTAGGGGCAGCTTGGAAAATGGGGTTTAAAGGTGGAGGAGCAGGAAAAGATAATTTTGGCCAGCCACGGTGCTGGGAGATTGTTGGGTGGACAATCTCCTACCACCCATTATTTTCTGGGACTTCATGCTGTAAAGAGACATGAGGGGGCATTGGTATACCAGGGGCTTGAGGGGATTGGAAGGGAGGCCTTTCAGGCCTCGGTCGGACTATTCCCTCTCCAATCCAATTAAAGAATCCAGCATGGAACAATTGGCCCAGCTCTTCAGAATCAACATCAAAATGTATTGAGAACCTAGGCCTCCTTGGGCCTCGGTTCCAGTTACCTCTACCTCTATTTCCTCGACCATGGATTCCTTGACTGAAAATACTCATCCTGCATATGTTAACAATTATAAAATAGTCTTTTAAAGAACCATGCATGAAAAATCCTTAAAATACATAATAGACTTGGCTCAGAATGTATCAGGCTCATGCAATCCAATCCATACAAATTGTTCTAATAATAAATGAGAAGGGGGGTGGAAAAATGTTCAGGTATACATGAGGGGTTTGTAATTAGCGAAAATATGATAAAATGAAAGGGGATAGAAATGGTCACTGCTCAATGATAACAACAATCAACTATAAGAAAACCAATACACTTCATTGTGACCCACACAAAAATCTGTCACTTTTCCCAATCTTAACACATAAATTCTCTTAGTTGTGATCAATATCAGAACAGGGGGTGAATAAAATGAATATGGGATATGTGAGGGGGTCATAATTAGAGGAAAATGGGGTAATGAGAGCAGCGAAAACATTTATTGTTCATAAGATTAATCAAGAAATCCATAACATATTTTGCAGTGAGAAAAATATGCACCAATCAACAATCAGATGACTGAGTAATAATTCCTATGTATTTGTTTAATTTCATTGTCTATTAATACCCAACACAGTGTCGTTACAAAATGAAATTACTTCACAGAATTTGTAAGAGGTTCTGTTCCTTTTATTCGTACATTCTGTATGTTATAACAATGAACAACATCACTCAATCTGTAACCAATAACATCCACCATTGTTATACATTTCCCCAATCCACGTTTATATTTGAAAGTAGTGTTTCCAAAAGAAAATAATAATGAAGCATGTACTTCTGTTATTAGGGCCAGTCAAATCTGTAATGGTATTTGTTTCCATACATATATATGTAGTAGAAATATAAAAATAGTCAATACCTCACATGCCATGCCTGAAAGGAAATTGACTATAACCAACAGTCATCATTTAGACACAGGCTATGCCGAAGAAAATTTATGAAATCATGTAACCATGCCACTGTAAAACAAGTATCTTAGTGGGACTTAAAACCGAGCCTAACATCCCACACAACTATTATCTACAGTGATCAACTTGCAAAAAGACAATGCACTTATAATTCAGGGGGTATTACTGGGCATACAAAACAAGCCAACCATATCATACACGGTGCACAACCGAGATAATTTCACAATGTAATAATTCCCATAACCACACAGCAATATCTGAACATGATATAACTCAAAAACCTCATTCTGATCTATTTGTTAGGTTGCCTGTGAGTGACCAGGCCGCACACATTCAAGTGTATTCTCCCAACGATAAAATATTCAGTAAACATATCCAATCTAGTCTTTCTCAAAACCTCATCTACAGGACGTGACATATGTGGACAACACCAAACCCCTGTGACTAATGCCAACCATTATCTGAACATCATAAGCACCACTCTAGAGGCTATATAATAACCAACAATATGGTACTGTGGTGAGGGAAGAAATAGAACAAAAAAGTGTGATAACAGTGTGTACCCATGAACCAAAACAAAAATGACATAGGCCCTTTCATAACAAAAAAAAAATGATTCTTTGACAACAGGCTTGCGACTGTGACCCTTAGAAGTGCAATTGGCAATGCGGGGATCATGCCTTCATCACAGAGGTAGTGATGAGAAACTAAACCAACATGATGGCTATACAACCCACGGGTGAGCCTGTGTTCAAGGTAATAGACCACGTGATTGGAATCCACTTGACAGGATCAACAATTTCCCTATGTAACCCCAGCCTAGAGGGTTAAGGGTTTTCACAATATCCTTCACAGGAGAAAAAGAACTAACTTCAGTGAGACTTCAAGGCCGAAGGTGTACATGCAAGGGGCTGTGAAGATTTTGGACGGGAGACAGTCCCTTGACAAGGCCGAATAAGGAAACATGGCTCTTAATAAAACCCAATAACCGTGAGGACAATCATCCAACCATGATTTTAAACAAAACCCTTCAACCAACACATAGTAGTAATAAAAAACTATCACCCAGGAAGACTAACAATCCAACAAACTTAAACTGATACAAGACGAACCATCTATTTTCCATTCAAATCCAAAATTCCACACAGTTGCAGCACTTAGGACAAACAAAAACCCACACAACTGAGCCAAAATAATTTCGTAACCATAGTGAAGTCAAGAATGGCCAAAAGAGAAATACATGTTAATGGAAATCCTTAAGACGAGAGGTGGTTGAGCGGTTTCACCCTGCTAAAAATCCAGAGCGTGAACACAACATCAAGATCAAACAACAGTCTGACTAGGGTGGCAGCCAATGGGAAGGGTAAAGGTGACATGCAGTAAATGCACGTCACCTCCACCCATATCTCATTTACTCCACAATACATGCCAATGAGCCTTCCATTAACACCATTAATCAACCAAGGCATCAATAGTATCACACATTTAAACCATATCGTAATCCAAATCCACATAATAATTCAACCATTTGCATTCACTTTGCCGAATGCGCCACCCACATTATAACATATGTATATCAACTACTAATTCCATTAACCAATGCATAACAATTACATCGTCACCTTGCCAAAGTGTGCCACCAAAATTTACACCATATGCATATATAAAAAATGTAATTAAACAATTTTTATAGCCATTTCCTTGTTAACAATAACCAACAAATATTTATGCATGTAGTATTGCAGAACTAGGTTCCTTTGCACTTGTTGTAATACCTTGCATTCTTTAAAACTTCCCTTAATGTAACTTTACTAATATGTTTGTTATGCAGGTGCAATAGGAATAATCACCATTAATGAATAGCAGGATGTAGTCACATGAAGGGATATCATCACGAAAGCTCAACTCATATCAATAACAACGATATTCTCATTAACCATGTAAACCTTTGTAGCAAATCATCATAACAATGAAAATGAATAGATCTGATCTTCAAAAATTCAAGGGGGTCCCACCTACTAGCATTATTTAATCTTATATAATAATAGGCTTTAGCAACACTTTGTGAGCGAAATTACGTTGACATTTTCCATCATCAACAGAGTGCAAATCATCATGTGTAGTCACCCTCTTAACATTCAATCACTCTCTCTAATGCATTAAATACCCCACGTGTCGTACAAAAGAGTACATAATGAATGTGCATACAACGAACTATCCAAATGAGAAAATAGGATGAATGTCAGTGTTCCATGTGGCATGTATGATGGCATGGCATACCATCATGGCCCAATGTAGTGTCATGAATCCCAATGTTATGACACGTATCTCAATGCAGTACACAGATCCCAAGGAAAATGTCATGGATCCTAGTGTCTATAGATATGGCCATAGAATAGCACACATATCACAATGAAACAACATGGATCCCAAGGTAGTTCCACCATTCTCGAGGTATGATACAGGTATCCTAATGCACTATTCCCACTTGAAGTGATGGGTTTAGCCTCTTAGTAAGCCATTAATTTGGTAGCCCCTGGTGACATCATTTATCATATCATAACAAAGGGGTTGGATTTAGTACTTTCCTAAGTCTTACCAAGGGGAACAACATTAATGTTTATACATGCATCAAATACTAAGACAACCCATTTCCTAAGTATGTGGGTGAAAGATAGGCAATAATGAGTAATAATGATGGAAAGGGAAAAGGGGAATCAATTCATGTGATTACCCTCAAAGTCTTAGACATGCACAAATCTTATTATTAATTTAATCATTCATCTTGATTCATTTGGATGGGATTTTTCTTTATAAATTCCTTCTAGAGGGAGATTAGAATTAAGTTTCCATCCTCAACATTGTTTCTTACTACCCCTTTAAGCCTTTTTCTTTAGATGTCTAGTTTATTGAACAAGTCCCCTTTGTTTATATATTCATAGAAAAACTAGGGATAGGTGGATTGGCCTTATAGTGAGGGGAATTGCTCAAGATTAATTATTGGATTTAAACTTTTCTCTTCAGCTCTTAGCCTTAATGACTTTATTTATTTTAGGATTTATATTTGACCTTTCCTTTTGACCATTGAGAAATCATACATGACCAGGATAATATTTTTTTATGAATTGAATGAATGAACTAGGGAGGTGGAAATTGGTTAGCATGGTTGGGATATGGATAATTCTATCAAGTGACACCAAATGATACAAGTCAACCAAAGATATGACACACTTGTAAAATAAAACATGTTCCCCAAGGTACTATAAGGAAAACAATAAAACCACATACCATTATGAAATTCTAAAGAACAATCATTAGGTTTTTACCTCTTTATGATGAGATAAGAATTTATGTCATCAAGTCCAAACATGTGTAGAGATGTGGAATGTCAAATGAAGAAAACTGAGAACCATACCATACCACAATTCATCCGTCATCTAAGGGGCAGGGACAAAGTGAGATACACCATAATTGAGCTAGCACATTCATGAATCTAATGGAGATCAAGAGGAACTTTGACTGGATACACATAAGATGAGCATGACACCTCATGCAATTAGAAACATGAAACCCTTGGGAGGGTATCCCAAAGTGTCACCCCTGGAGGGGGTAACACTTCTCATTAATACCTATAAGGATTAATTTATCCACGTACAAGACCAAAACTAACATATCTTATTTATCAAATAAATAATAAGAGTTAGGATATGCAACAATTCTGGTGAAGCCCGAATTCAACAAGTGTGCATCAATTTGTGGGTACCCAACATATGGTGCTTGTTTTATCCCATATAGGACCTTCTTCAACCTATGCATATGGTTATCTCACCCATGTACCTAAAATCATGTGCATTGATTAATATGCACTTCTTCCTTTATCTTTCCATCTAGATACATTTTCTTTACATCCATCTAATATAAAGACCATTCAAAACAAGATGCAAGTCACATAATTACCCTGCATTAGAGATAAATTTAAGTAGATTCTTTGGTGCGATAAAGAATTAGAGGATAAAAGAAAATTAATATACTATAAGGAGGTGGTTAACCCTAATATTGAATATCAAATGTATATTTATGTTTTGACTAGCATAAGGAAGAGAATCAATATTGCTAAAATAAGAACTAATTCTCATGAGATGAATAGTGAAATTGGGCATTGGACGATTCCCAAAACACCATGTAATGAAAAAATCTATCACCTTTGTGACACTCAAAAGGTTGAAGATGAAAATAATTTTCTCCTAGAGTGCCCTATGTATACTAAAATTAGATCTCAATTTCAAAATATTTTTCACAATACCAACCTTCCTAACCTTCTAAGTCATGAAAACTACAGTGATCTTGGAACACTTCTCCTAATGCTTTTCAAGCATCAAAATAACATTTAAAAAAATTCCAAGTAATATATTACCTTTCTTAAGGTTCGATAGACCAATATTGGTCTCAGTAGATGTTAACCATCATCAGAGAAATTTTGAGGTAAAAACTGGGCATCAAAACAAAAAATGTGCTATCAACGTCAACTTGAAAATAACCATTAGGATTCAAGATGATGATATGAACCATAAGGGTAAATAGTTTTGGAGGGAAAGAAAGAAAACTACTTTTAATCATATTTTCAACTTATCTTCTTATAGGTTTACTCAAGTTTCAAGTGTAGGAACTCATTGGATGTGGAATTAAATTTTGCATCCGATGGGGACCCACTGTGCATACTTTTAATAAACCCATAATGAGATAAACTGGAAATACATGAAAAATGTGTTTCTTATCAATTTATCTCCTTGTAGGTTTAATAAAATTTTATGTGTAGGAATTAATTGGATGCATAGTAAAAAATTTCATCCAATGAGTACCCACTCAACATACTTTCAATATACTCATAGTGAGATAAACTAGAAATACATGAAAAGAATGTGTTTCATGAAAAATAAACACATTATTTTCATGTATTTCTAGTTTATCTCACTATGGGTCTATTAAAAGTATGCCAAGTGGGTACTCATTGGATGTTGACTTTAACTCCACACCCAACAAGTGCCTACACTTGAAATTTGAGTAAGCCTATAAGGAGATAAGCCAAAAATATGATAAAAAAATAGCTTTCTTTCTTTCCCTTTGAAAATTCATAACTGCTATTTTATTATTTTTCTTAGGATTCCCATTTTATACCTCAAAATTTCTCTAATGATATAAGTGTATCTCACAACTGGAGAAAAGGTCTTCTCTTAGTCAAACTCCATCTCTCTAAGAGAACCCTTGTGCAACAAATCTAGCCTTGTGCTTCTCTACACTCCCATGAATTGTGTGCCTCAACTTGTACAACTCTCTATAGTCAATCACTATGGGTCTATTAAAAGTATGCCAAGTGGGTACTCATTGGATGTTGACTTTAACTCCACACCCAACAAGTGCCTACACTTGAAATTTGAGTAAGCCTATAAGGATATAAGCCAAAAATACAATAAAAAAATAGCTTTCTTTCTTTCCCTTTGAAAATTCATAACTGTTATTTTATTATTTTAACTCTTATTTTATTATTTTTTTTAGGATTCCCATTTTATACCTCAAAATTTCTCTAATGATATAAGTGTATCTCACAACTGGAGAAAAGGTCTTCTCTTAGTCAAACTCCATCTCTCTAAGAGAACCCTTGTGCAACAAATCTAGCCTTGTGCTTCTCTACACTCCCATGAATTGTGTGCCTCACCTTGTACAAATCTCTATAGTCAATCACTAACTTCCCCTTTAGTTTTGATAAAATATCCTAAAAATCGTTCTACAAAATGGTGTTACACTCCTATCCTTTGGCATCTAACCACCCCTACTCTGAATTTTCCTATTCAAAACTAGAAGGATATACATCATTGATGGAGTACATTGGGAAAGTTTTGAGGGGGTTGATTCACCTAAGAAGAATTCTTTAGAGCTCCAACCTGCTCCTATGCCTCTTTCAATGTCTGGTTAAGCCATTTAGTCTTCCTAGCTGGACTAAAGGGTAAATAGGCATATGATTCCATCTCCAAAACCTCGCTAATCTAAAATTGAAATATCTAATTTCTTCCAATTAATCCTCAAGATATAAAGTTATTCACCCTACCTAGCCTCCATACGATAGTCCTAAGTATTAGAAGACCAAGATTCCTCATCAAAATTCATGTCTTGTCTCACTACTGTCTTATGATGCCATGGAGCATAGACCTTGTAATCCTTGGAGGAATCATTATAGACAACAAGCATAATCTTCAAGATTGAGGGTTCATGTTTCATTCTCTTCTCTTCTAGAACATAAATGTAGACAAGACTCCCAAATAGTCAAATATGAGAACATGTGGTTTCTCTCCTATGAAAGATTTCTCTAGAGTTTTTTCCTTCAACATCCCCTAAGGAAATCTATTCTAAATGTACACAACACAACTACAAGCCTTTGCCCAAAAAAACATTCACAAATCAAGGTCGTGAATCATGGATCTTTTGTCTCTATGATGGACCTATTCTTCCTCATTACAACCCCATTTTGGTGAGGTTGTAAGGATTATTAAACTCCCTCTTGATCCTTTTGTCCCTACAAAAAGTATCAAAATCCTTGGAAGTATACTCACCTCCATTTATAGACCTTAAAATATTGATCATTTTACCCATTTGATTCTCCACAAGAGGTTTGAACTCTTGGAACTTTGAAAAAACCTCATATTTGGTCTTAATGAAGTAAATCCATGCTTTCCTTAAGGAAGCATCAATGAACTAAATGTGGTAAATATTGCTTGACAATGAAGCTGTTGATATAGATCAACACATATCTGAATGAATTAGATCAATAATCCCTCTTAATATGTGCTCATTGTTTGAAAAAGAAACCTTGGAATGCTTGTTCAATGCACATCCCTTGTACACTCTAGTATTATCAATCTTGAAGTTTGACATTCCTTGCACCATGTCCTTTAAGAGAGGCAAGGATCCAAAATAAAAGTGACCTAACCATTTATACTATAACTCACAAAATTTGACATTATTATGCATTAAATCTCCATGCATGATTGGATAATCTAAAAACCTATAAAGGCTACCCTCATGCACTCCTCTAGCCAAAACTTAACCGGGATCTAGGTTGCATTTTTTGATGATCACTTGTTGATCATCAAATTCAACCATACATTTAATATCTATTAAGAAAAAAACTAAAACAATATTCTTTTTTAATATAGGGACCAACAATACATAATGTATCTCAAGAACATCACTTGATGGTAGGAAAAATGAGATAAAACCCACCCCAATCATTGATTCCATGGAAACATCACCAAGCTCCACATGCATGTTAGATGCCTCATCAACTCCTATAGAATTTTATACACTCCATGCAAACTACTACTACTACTACTTACCCTTTCCCTTCTTCTCAATACATTAAGAAGCATAATGGCCATTCTTGTGGCACTCAAAGCACTTCACGTGGCTTAAATATTTCTTTTCTAAGTTCAAAGAACCTGAGTGCTCCTTCTTGTTCTTATAACCTCTTTGGACACCTACCCACTTGTTTTTCGTCTTCATCCTTTTGATGAGGGATAGGTTATGAACTTCCTCATCGTTAGCAACCACTATCTCCAACCTTCTCTCCTTCTAGACAAAGTCATCCCACAATTTTTTACAAGTGGTTAACCTATCACAAGCATATATCTCTCAAACAAACACATCTCGAGATGAATGGAACCCACATAGTTATCAGAACTAGTGCACCTTGATCCACCATGTCTCTTATAACTACAATCCAATCTCTCAATGCATTTTCCAAAATGGTTGGATTTTTAAAACATCTTGAGGGATCTATTCACACATTGATATAGATATAATAAAAAATCATACATATCCTTCATCGTCATCATCTCTGTGGTGTTTGGGACGAAGTCATCCTTCACTAATTCAAGGATGAGTTGCTTTGCCTTAGCTGACTTATTCGTATTGAACATCAAGCATTGATGGTCCATCACACATCTCCTTGGTTCAGTCAGTCGAGAAATCAACCATCACATTACACCAGTTGGTTGAGTAGCCAATGTGCCTATCGGTCGGACAATCGACCAATAGTCGAAGATAATTGGGAGGTGGATCAAACAACCCAACAATGGACTACAATTTGGACACATAGGCAGTCGGGTCGAGTCCTTTTGAGCTGACTCGATGGAGTGGATTTAGCTGAGTCAACTCTAAATGTTGATGGTTACATGTGGACAAGGTATTTCATATTCACTA
>JASDQU010333775.1:0-12739 GCA_032191745.1 Picea mariana
TTGGCACAGGGGCAGACCCAGGGTTCAGCTCCAAGAGCGCACCAACAAGCCCTAACTACTGACCCTTTCGGAAGCACCTATGAAGAAGATGCAGTCTCACCTGAAGCAGTTATGAGGGGGTTGCAGGACAGAGGTGTCTACAACCAAAGGGAATATCAAGTGGATCTAACACAAGAACAACACAACATTCATATATCACTTATCAACTTAGATCTATTCTTCACATATACTTACCAGATCTAAATCAGTAATGCAATCACAGTATACCAATGATAGAGACAAAAGATCAATCACACACAACACAAAATATATGTGGTTCACCCTCTCTCTAGGGATACGTCCACAGAACTGTGCTATATTATATTAAGGTAAAGCATAAAGTTCTTATCTGTGCTCTTAGCTAGCAGATATCCTCTCTTCTCCTCTCTTTCTCTCCCCTCCCTACACACCCAGCTGCAGGGTTTATCTTCACACCCAAATGAAGATCTTACAATCCAGAAGGCTCTTCCTCTTAGCACTTCTCTTTCTCAATACAATAGTCTCTCACAATAACAATCAGATCGATCACTAGCAACAATGATAGCCTATCTTAATACCAACTCGGCCTAGGTCCTCTTGACCACTATTTATAGATTACAATAGCTCACTGACAGCCTTAGGATGAAACCTAGGTGTCCAAAACCCTAGATACCAAAACCCTAGATGTCTAAAACCCCAGGTCAACTTGACCCATATTTTCAGAGCTTCGCCAACCTGTCCTTCCTTTCTTCTCGCGCAGTGCTCCAAAGCATCCAACGGTAGCTTTTTCCTCTTGCCGAGTTTTCCATGATCCTTCTTCTTTGCTTATCTATCATCCCTGATCTCCTCTTCTAATGGCTTGCTTTCTCGGGCTTCGCTCCATCTTTTCTTCTCCTTTGCTCACTTCGACCCAATAACAGTCACTGTGTCTTCTGCATAGTTCACATTCTCCCTTTTCTTCCTTGATCTTCACTTTATTCCATAACCAAGGGCCAACATGCCCCAAAAAATCACCTATGACTCATCTTGAGGGACTTTAGATTTGAGCTTCATATTTTACTTCGACTCCAAGATGCGCAGTGCAGCCACTGCATTCTTCTCTTTGCCTCTTCGCCATCTCTTGTGCAAACTTTCTTTTCTATGTCTGGTACTTAGTTTCAATTGCACCTAGTACCTAGACCCTTTTATTCATGCTTCTACTGAGATCTGTGAGGCACTTGGTTGTCATAGTACAACTTCAGCCGGCTCCCATTCATTAAACCTTCCTTCCATTCTCCATTCAGAGTCTTCAATTGCACAGCTCCTCCCTCTATAACATAAGCGATCTAGTATGGCCCTAGGAAATGTGCTCTGAATTTCCCAGGATGTTTTATGAACTTTTTTTCATATACCAGTACTAGATCACCTTGTATGAATGCCCTCTTCTTGATGTGCCTATCATGAGATTCCTTCTCTCTTTCCTTCTGAACCTGCTGATGGAATCCTGCAATGACTCTATCTTCTTCCAATTCAACCAACTGTGTATGCCTCTCTTGAAAAACATGGGGGTCATCCATATATGTAAAGGCAACAATTCTTAGACTTGGTACAATATATTCCATTGGAACAACAGTTTCAAGACCATATAACAACTTGAAGGGGGTCTTCATTACTAGATTATTGTAAGTGGTTCTATAGGCCCATAACACTACCGGTACTCTTAAATCCCAANCTCTATAACATAAGCGATCTAGTATGGCCCTAGGCAATGTGCTCTGAATTTCCCAGGATGTTTTATGAACTTTTTTTCATATACCAGTACTAGATCACCTTGTATGAATGCCCTCTTCTTGATGTGCCTATCATGAGATGCCTTCTCTCTTTCCTTCTGAACCTGCTGATGGAATCCTGCAATGACTCTATCTTCTTCCAATTCAACCAACTGTGTATGCCTCTCTTGAAAAACATGGGGGTCATCCATATATGTAAAGGCAACAATTCTTAGGCTTGGTACAATATATTCCATTGGAACAACAGTTTCAAGACCATATAACAACTTGAAGGGGGTCTGCATTACTAGATTATTGTAAGTGGTTCTATAGGCCCATAACACTACCGGTACTCTTAAATCCCAATAATCTCTATTCACACAACAAATCTTGGTTAGTGCTATCTCTGAGATCTTTTTGAATGCTTCAACTGTCCCATTTGATTGAGGATGGTACGGTGTGCTCTTCTGATGGTGGACTCTAAATTCTTCAGTCAAGGCTTCAACTGTCTTATTGATGAAATGTGTTCCTTGATCACTGATAAGGATCTTTGGGCATCCAAACCTAGTTATGATGTCATCAAATATGAAGCACGCAGTTGTAGTTGCACTACAGTCCTGGAATTATCTTTCTTCGGCCCATCTTGTCAAGTATTCCATTGCTGTAATTATGTACCTTGCTCATGTACACTTTCCTAGTGAATTTATAGGTCCAACAAAGTCAATGGCTCATTTCTCAAATTCTTGTAGGGTCAGTTGTGGTGCTAATGGAATTTTGTCTCTTTTGGATGGATTCCCAACCCTCTGGCATACATCACAAGCTCTGGAATAGTCTTTAGCATCCTTGTGTAAAGTAGGCCACCAAAGGCCATCTCTAAGAACCTTCTACGTAGTTTCTTTCCCTACGTAATTTCCTCCCACGATGCCTTCATGAGCTTCTGCAAGGATCAGTGGTCATTCTGTCTCCATAACACACCTTCTCAATATCTCATCAAGTCCCATCTTGTATAGGTGTCCGACGATAAGTGAGAAATATACAGCGTGCACCACTAGTTGTTTCTTCTGAGGAATTGTGTACTCACTAGGTGCCATTCCTATTGATAGGAACTGGAATATCTCTGTAAAGTGGTCATTGATCTTTATAATGGCTATTAGTTGTGCATCCGATAGTGCATCCTCTAAACTATTTGGATCTTCTCCATGTTCCAACCTTGATAAGTGGTCAGGACCTTTGTTCATTCTCCCTGGCTTTACTATGATCTCAAAATCATATTCTTGAAATAGCAGAAGCCATCTGCATATTTGCCCTCACAACACTAGCTTGTTGACTAGGTACTTCAGCATAGAGTGATCAGTAAACATTTTAAAGTGTCCTCCCAACAAATAATGGTGAAATTTTTGCAGTGCATACACAATGGCTAATCCCTCTCTTTCAGTAGTGGTATAATTAATATCAGCTGTAGATAGCTTCTTCCTAGCAAAGGCTAACATGTGGTCATTGTCTCCTTCTCCCGACCGTGCTAACACAACTCTCAATGCAATGGAAGACACATCGACATGCACATGAAACTCCTTGGTCCAATATGGAAATACCAGAATGGGCACAGTAACCATCTTTTGTTTCAGTGTGTTGAAGCTCTATTGGAATTCTTATGTCCAACTAAAATGACAATCCTTCTTCAACAACTTCTCCATGGGCATAGTAATTTGAGAATAGCCCTTAATGAACTTCCTGTAATAACTTGTATGTCCCAACACAGTGTGCATCTGTTTGACTGATGTAGGAGGGGGTAGATCAACTATAATGGAAATTTTGGATGGATCTACCAACAATCATTGCTTGCATACAATATGACCTAACAGAAATCCAAATGGTGAAAAGAAAATACATTTCTTCAAGTTTAAAGCAATTTGAAACTGCCTGCATTTATCCAACATTAGCCTTAGACATTCAATGTGATTTTTCAATAAGCTAAAAACAGTCCAATCATCAAAGTATGCTTCTAAACATTTATGCAAAAATTCCTTGAATGCTTCGACCACCACCCTAGAAAAGATGGTTGGGGAATTCTTCAATCCAAATGGCATCAATATATATATTGGTAGGATCCCCATTCTGTTTCAAATGTGGTCTTATGTCGGTCTTCCTCAACAATCCAGATTTGATGGTATCCTGAAAATCCATCTGTAAAAGAATATACTTCCTAGCTTCCCACATTATCTAACACTTCGTTAGTGAATGGTGTAGGGAAGGGGTCATGCAAACAAGAATCATTCGGCTTCTTGAGGTCTATGCATATCCTGATTTATCCTATTTTCTTGTCTTGCACCACCATAGGGTTTATCCACTCTGACTCTTCGACAGGTTCTATAATTCCTGCTTCCAGCATTCTGTCAAGCTCAGTCTTCACTTTCTCCTTATATTTAGGGTTCAGTTTGTAAGGTCTCTATTTGAATGGTCTTTCATTTTGTTTCAAAGGGATCCTCATATCTCCCATAGGCCCTTTAATGCCCTTCATATTAGTGAACTTGGCTGGAAACAAGTCCTGATATTCATGCAGTAACTTTGTAATTTATCAATGGTAGCAGCATCCCAATAATCTTCAATGTTTGCAAACTTTGGTGTTTGCTTTGTTCCAATATTAACTTTCATGATTTTTATTAGCTATCCAATGAATGGAAGCTCAACTCCTGGTCCTTCCACATCTCTCTGGCCCTCTGTTTCTATGATTTTCACCTTCCTCAGATCATCATCTTCATCGACATTGATGTTGTAACAACCTTGCAGTTTCTAGAGAGGTGCAGTCCATTCATCTTCTTCCTGTTCTAAGGGAAGGATAGATACCTCCTCAAATAATTTATGTCTCACAACTTGTAGTGCTTGATCTACTGAAGGATGTTGACTTTCAAATAAGAAGGTGGTTACAAAATTCTGTTTGATACTTTTCCAATCTGTAGTGATGAGGCACAGTTTTGCTTAAAGGTACCAGTTGATAGGTGTCGTGTCTAGTGTGTTGATGAATCTGTGTACCCATTGTTCTTGAGGAATGTTTCTCCAGGATTCCTCACATCTTCTCACATGGTCCTTTGGGTAGCTTCGACCTGTGTAGAAAACTTCACAACCTTCTACTTGTGCTGAGAATCGCATTGTCATTAGAGTATGACATTGTACCCAATCTGTAATATTACTTTTGTGTGTCCCCCACTATCTTCCTAGGGTGGCTTTCAAGGCCTCATCCATTGCCAACAACCTCCGTTTTGTTGGTACACTTGCTTCAAATTCTAATAGGAAGGATTCTAATAGATTCAGACCATCAAATGTGTGTAAGTTACTTACGGTTTTGTCAATCCAGCGAACAGCTCTGGTTAATATAACACATCTCCTTGTAGATACTTCATACATATGGTTCTGCCAGTTCTCCAGTGCTTCTTTTGAGTCTGATGAGCACGTGTTTTCACTTCACCATATTAGATTCCCATCGGCTTTAGGATTAATGTAATCTTGTTGTCTAGCTGTTAGCTTATATATGTTTTCTAGTGCATATGTGTGGTATTCTTCTCTGATAGGTTTTGTGTACCGCTGACCTTCATATGGATCTAAAGGTGTGATAAGCCTAAGGCCATATCTTTCAAAAGTCATACATCTCTTCTTTAAATCAACCACAATGGAATTATTGAAAGCCCAATCAATTCCTAACAGCGCGGGGTAAGGACAACTGTCATCAAATATTTCAATTACCTCAAAATCTGCAAATGTTCTTTGTCTGTCAATGTCCATAGGGACATGATCCAATAATCCAAAAGGGATGACAGCTTGCTGATTGGCCATCCTAAGCCCGATAGGGGAATAGATCAACTTCGGTTTTCCCATAAGTCCCTAGGTTTGCTTCATCATGACATTTACCTTTGACCCTAAGTCGAGGACTACATAGACTATCTCATACTCTCCTATATGAGCATTCAAATGTAATTCCTTATTTGTCCTTCTCTTATTACCAATTTTGTGTACTGCCCTATCCAGTAAGGGGTCTATCTTTCCTAGCTCATATTTTCTGATTAGATTGTGTAGCTCTTGTACAACGTTTTCATCCTGAATCAACTTAATACAAGTGTATAAAAATTCCATGAGCTTTCTTACCTCTTTTCCTTCTTTTGGCGAAATAAACTGATCAAATGCTAGAGGCATTCCATATTCTCTCACTTCTGGTCTTGTCTTTGATGCACATCCTTGGTTTCCTCTGAATTCTTTCTAGGATTCCTCAAACATCTATCTTTCTTTCCTTTCATCAAACATTTGTGTCTTCTCTGTAGCTTTCCTGATCTCCGAGTCTTCTGTAATCTTTCCTTGGGTTATTCTTTCATATCCTGTAACAATGCCTCCTCTTGTTATAACAGTGACTCTAGGGTCTTCTCTGTGAGGTTCAACATATATCAGTTTCACTTGCGGGTTCTGCTGAGGTCCTCGTCTTTATTGAAGCTTGGCTAGAAACACAGGACAATTCTTCTATAACATGGTCAGACGAGCTGCAATAGCTACAAGTGGTACAAGGGTTCTAACAATCCATTGCAAGGTGTCCTGGTTGTGTGCAGTTATACCAGATGATCTGTCCTTGGCCTTGACCCATTCCTCCTCCTCGTCCTCTTCCTATGAATCCACCATGAGGATTGAAGTTTCCTCTCCCAGGAGAACTATACTATGTAGTGTTTCATTCTTGTTGTACCTCGCCTTGAATATTATATATGTCTCTTGACCTTTCATGCATGAGATCATAAACCCTACAATCCCTATCATCATGTCCTACAAACTTACATAATGTACAATACAATTTTGTAGGTGTCTGAACATACTTTTGCATATAATAGCACTCACCAATATGATCTATGTTTCTGCATACCTTGCACCAGGGTAAGGTGACTTGCTTCAAGGGGCTCGGAGCTCCAGAAGCTAAGTGTTCATTGAATAGAGGGAAGTGTTCCTTATCATGGCCTTCTGATCTGCATCTAACACACCAGATGTCTTCTCTTTTATCGTTTCCCTTTTATTTCTTCATATATTCGACCTGTAGAGCCAAACTAGTTAGATAAATCAGGATCTGACTCAAACCTGAGCTAGATTCTCCCATAGGGGATGATTCTAGCTTCATGGTGATCTCCAATTCCTTAGCCTATGAAGAAATCTTCTATTGCATCAGGGGAACTCTAATGTGTGGTAGAAGGGTAGAAATGAACCATTCCTTGTTTTGTTCGTCTGGGATCTGAAAAATCAATGGGCTTGTTAAGGTCTTGAATATCTGATCAAGCTCCCAAATAGGTTCAACCCCCTTCTGCTTGATCTCTTTCAACTCTGTGATACATTGGGATTCTGACTTAGGTTTCTTGAATTCTGCAATCAACGCATTCTTGATATGATTCAATGTCTTAGTCTTTGCAAGTCCTTGGACAAGTTTCATGTACCAACTTAGTGTGCGATCTCTGAGAGTTGTGCTGAACTGGGTTCTTTTGACAACTTCATCTGTGACATTCTTAATGTTCCATATGGCTTCACATAGAAACCGTTGTTGATCATGATCTTCAGATCCATCGCCCCTAAATATAGGGAGTCTCATATCATTTGCCATAGATCTTCCTAGGGTTCCTGACTGAATATGTGGTGGAGTACTATTGACAGTTCTCTAGACGCTCTGGTGACTGGGATTACTCTAGTTTCTTAATACTACTGAATCAACATGAGGGATAATAGTACTTACTTCGATGGTCTGTGTAGTTTCTGAGGTTTCAGGATCTCCTCAATGAAGCTCTTAATCTTTTCCTTCCTCTTCCCTAGCGGTTTCTAAATGTTCTTCGTATGTCAGTTCTGCTTCTTCTCCACTGTAGAAACCTTCCTCCCCATAGTTTTGCTTAAACAGGTTCGCAAGATGAGCTTCTCTGAATATTCTCCCACTGCGTGTATGTCCAACTTCTGTGTTGCTGTCGTTCTCTGAATTTTGAACATTAGCCTTTCTTAATCCGACCAATCTATTGTGTCTTTAATATGTTCTTCTCATGCAATAACATCTTTATTCTTAGCTTCAGAAAATGAAAAAAATTCCCTCTCGGTCCCTTAAAGAAATATCTCTCGGCTTGGCTATACGATTCTACTCTATCATCAACGAACTCTGTGATGTACCCTCCAATGGTACTATCAAACTAGTGATCTACTACTCGTGATATAATGTTATCAACTCTCTTGACCTTCTTGATCAACTCCGATGTCCAAACCACAGGAGGTCTAGATCAGATCTCAAACTGGGTATCTGCTAATCTAGCTAGCCACTCATATAGTTTCTGATGGATCCCTCGAAAGAATATCTCGTGTATATTAGTGAAGATATATCTTTCTAGCCAATCTTCAGTGATAATATTAGGGTTCTTATTCTGGGCTTCAACAAAGTCCTTCTCTTGATCCTCTATCCACTTTTGAATCTCTGTCTTCGATGGAAACCACCTTGACATTCCCTTAAAAATATTCATGTCCCGAAAACAGAAACATTTGTTGGCACATGGTCAGACCCAGGGTTCAGCTCCAAGAGTGCACCAACAAGCCCTAACTATTGGCCCTTTCAGTAGCACCTGCGAAGCAGGTGCAGTCTCACCCGAAGCAGTTATGAGGGGGTTGCAAGACATAGGTGTCTACAACCAAAGGGAATATCAAGTGGATCTAACACAAGAACAACACAACATCCATATATCACTTATCAACTTAGATCAATTTTGCACATCTACTTACCATATCTAAAGCAGTAATTCGATAACACTATACCACTGACAGAGATAGAAGATCAATCACACACAACACAAAGTATACATGGTTCACCCTCTCTCTAGGGCTACGTCCACAAAACTATGCTATATTATATTAAGGTAAAGCATACAGTTCTTATCTGTGCTCTTAGCTAGAAGATCTTCTCTCTTCTCCTCTCTTTCTCTCCCCTCCCTACACACCCAGCTATAGAGTTGATCTTCGCACCTAGCTGAAGATCTTAAAATCTAGAAGGCTCTTCCTCTTAGCACTTCTCTCTCTCAATACAATTGTCTCTCACAACAACAATCAGATCGATCACTAGCAACAATGATAACCTATATTGATACAAACCCAACCCAGGTGCTCTTGACCTCTATTTATACATTACAATAGCTCACTGACAGCCTTAGGCCAAAACCTAGGTGTCCAAAACCCTAGATACCAAAACCCTAGGTGTCTAAAACCCTAGGTCAACTTGACCCATATTTTTAGGGCTTCACTAGCCTGTCTTTCCTTTCTTCTCGCGCGATGCTCCAAAGCATCCAACAATAGATTTTTCCTCTTGTTGAATTGTCAACGATCCTTCTTCCTTGCTTGTTTTTCATCCCTAATCTCCTTTTCCAACGACTTTCTTTCTCAGGCTTCGCTCCATATTTTCTTCTCCTTTGCTCACTTTGACCCAATAACAGTTAATGTGTCTTCCACGTAGTTGAAATTCTCCCTTTTCTTCCTTGATATTCTCTTTCTTCCATAACCAAGGGCCAACAAGTATCCACTATGCCCCTACCATCAAAAGAACTAGAGTTGGGAGATGAGCCTGCCCAACTCCCTAGAATAGTTGATGTGACCGAAGCTCACCTTCGTGAAGAACAAGAAGAGAAAGAACATGCTACGATGGCCCTAAAGAAAGCACAACAGGAAGTGGTAGATAAATGTTGAGTTTCACAATAGGAGAAGGATGACCTCCACACCACATTCGAAGAGGATAGAGAGCAGGTCAAGCAAGAGAAAGAGAAGTTGCTCGTAGAGCATTTCAGAGTCAAAGAAGTAGTTAACACAACACTTTGCTTGGTGACATGCTTAGAGAAAAAGGTGGAAGAACCAATGAAGCATCAAGTAGCGCATCTTGCGGAAGCTATCAAACAACTTTAACAGAGAATTACAGACCTAGAGCTACAAATAGTGCCAAGTACCCTACAGAACATGCAAGACCAAAGAGAAGCCACTACCCGAAGTGTAGTTGAGAGGACCAGAGCATTCACTCTGGAATTTAAAAAACTTAGCAGTAGAAGTGCACAAACCTATGAGTGACTTACTAAATACCTTGAACTAAAGGCATTAGAGTAATAGCTCCATGAGGCAAAGCAACAAGAAATGACAATACAGGTGCAGTTGAAGCTCCAGTCAACAGTTGAAAGGATGAAGTGATCCCAGGAACAACGCACCACTCAATAGTAGCTTCACACCATACAGAGTAAAGTCATGGAAGTGACTCAGAGGCTCCAACCAATCCAGGATGAAGCGTGCCAACTGTTTGAGGAGATTGAAGGCCAAGGAGCAGAGCTGGAACAAGTAGTCACTGCAGTCGAATAACGCTTAGAGGGACTTGTCAATGGCACAATTAGCCAAGAGTTCATTGAGCAGGAGACCTTGGTGCAACAATAGGTCGAAGCAGCTTGAGCCAAGCTTGATGCCTTTGAAGCAGAGCTACCCAGACCAGAGTGACTCAGGATGAGTCACAAGTGAGTGGTGGGGGCCTGTTGGCCCTTTACCAAGTTTTGAGGATCCTTGGTCATGTTTGACCTCTTTTGGGACTTCGACAGGCTATCGAAGGTGGAGTTCAAGTCAAAGTGGATATCGCAGGATCTGGACCCCTTGTTTATGGATTTTTGGGTTTTGAGCTTATGTAACAAGTATGGGGATGTTAGCCCATGGGTTTACCCATGTTTAGGCCCTTTTGTAATGTATAAATAGAAGTGTAGGTGATGTAAGAAAAGAGGAAAAAAAGGGGGATTGATACCTAGCCAAAGTGTTAAGTGCAAATTGTAAATGCTTTGTGCATGCTATGTTGAGAAATTGTAGTGCTAAGTTCAAGTGACTGTAAGAGACTATGTAAAGGCTTTGTGCTGTAATATAGCTCGGAGAAGGAGGATCTAGCGAAGTGCGTGCAGATATCCTATCCTATGTGGAGTAGGATCTTGTGTCTCTGTGCATGTAAAATATTAACAAAAGACAATAAAAGAGAAGAAGAGTTGGTGGACGTAGCCCAGGCTGGGGGTGAACCACGTATATCCTGTGTTATGGTTGCTTTGTGCATTATGGTTGTTTCATTGTTCATATGATTAATGCTTAGTGCAATGATGTATTCTTAGATGAATATGATATGATAAGCTTAGTGTTGAATAATATGAATGAATGTTAGATCTAACCTATGTGAATGTGCTTAGTACTTGAATATACTAGATCTGGGTGAATACTCCACTGATATGTTGATTAGGTTTTACCTACGCTGTAAATTAAGGCTGAATACTAATGATCTATAAATGCTAAGTTCTTTGTTAAAGTGTTACAATCATAGATCTGTGTCCCAGCTAAGGTTTCAGACACTGGAGTCCTGCAACCACCCCTGCCTCTACCTCGGGTGAGACTTCATCTGCTTCGCAGGTGTTACCAAAAGGGCCGGTAGTTAGGGTTTTGTTGGTGCGTTGTTTAAGCATTAGGGAACATTTTGTGGGGATATTTGGCATTTGAATTGGATTAATGCCTATTTTTTATGGTGTGTCCCATTCATGAGAATTATTTGGTGCACACTACTACTATTTTTGGACGATGAAAATTTGATTTGGAGAGGCTAATGTCCACATGTTGTAACATGGTCAACCATGGATTATGAAGAGATATAACTAATTCATTATTATAATATTTACTGGACGTGTCATGGAGTTAGCAAATAATATTATTTAATTATATAAAATAAGAGACTCACTCTATAAAAAAGAGTTCTCTCTCTCCATTGTAAAGGGTGGAGAATTTGGGTATTTAGGAGCTCTCCTCTTGGGCTACATTGTAGAACATTTTGTCCATCTTAATGGAAAATTTGAGGTATATTTTCATTTTATGTGAGGATTTATTATGCACTCATATTTTATGTGTTTATTTTGTATTAAGAAACCCTTGTAACATGTTGTGATTTCCATTATAATGAACCATGCTTAATTTTGGATAGACTAATGTAAGGTCTCAACTCTCTTATTTCTATTGTGATTATGTTAGCCTACAAGATTCTTCTTATTGGTTCCTGGAGTCTTAACTAGGATGAGACTTCAATATTTTGTCAAATTTAGGTCCCTGAGAACCATTAATTGCATATGGATTTAGCACTTAGCAATATTTTTCACCATAAGAGATTCGTTAATGTGTAACACATGAGTTTATAATAACTTTAGAAAAAACTAACTATTCTTACTTAAATAGACTTCCTTCACACTTTAAAAAGTAATTAATCAAATTAAATCAATCCATACAATCACACACATAAAATTCATACACTTTTAAATTCAAACAATTTGAAATTCATACATTCATCAAAACAGAATGCAGAAACAATGAGATTCATAAAAAGCATGCCATGATATATATATATATATATATATATATATATATATATATATATATATATATATTCAACATCGTCTAAATTGTACATTTTTTACAATAGGGCACATCCTTCTCAATATACATAGCGACAACAAGTGCCCTAACATAAAAAATAGCCATATGGTGGCCTAGATACAAAATGTATGTCATTGGTCACTCATTGACCATTTTGACCCTCACAACCCTCAAGAGAATCCTATAAATCTATATTTATCCTCTTGCTCGAAGAATCACCTCTATTGGTTTTGCGCTTAGGTGTGGTTCATTGCTCGAAGACTCCACAAAGAAAAAAAAAATTATAAGCTTTTTTCCATAATGAATCAAAATACTTAAAAAAATGATACTTTGTAATTCAACATAAGACAACTCACTGCAGATGGTACTGGAAATATTGAGGGTTTTACCGTCCTCCATGACTCTAATCTATCAGCAATGCCACCCTGTATCAGTCACAAGGATCAAATCATAAAAATTAAGCAAATATGCATAAAATCAATTCCATTCATGATACATAAAAAATTATCATCAACACATTA
>JASDQU010333778.1:0-12738 GCA_032191745.1 Picea mariana
TAGTGCTTTCCTTCTTTTCTTTTATGGTCTCACTATGGAACCCACGCAGTTTAGTGGACGTGTAAATGAGTGAAACCAACCACAACCAAACCAATATTCTCTTTTATCTTCTCCTGAAGTCAACTTCATGGAGCTCAGCGTTGCACTCACTGTCACTGATTGTATCTACGGTTTGTATTAAAATTTCCACAACCAAAATTTATGTACCTGCAGACAACAACAAATAATTTCAGAAATCTTGGCTAGAAATACTGGCACTCCTGTTGATTCAGTGGCTTGGGAGGTCGATACATTGGGCATCCCTCTAATATTTACCAGCATAGCTTGAACCTTCTTGCAATAGCCTCTCTCAATCTCGATCAGGTTGTTGGGTGTGTCTGCGAGGAACAACGATCCTATCGTTATGATGAGTGTTGGATCATCTGCCACACCCACTACCAAAATCATCTGCTCGACGTCATTCAATGGATCCATGGGCCTCATCCAGCAAGCCACCTCCAATAGAAGAATGCGGAAACTAAACACATCCGAGCTGGGCAAGGCCTTCCCAGCACCTCTGCACCTCTTCAGCTTCGCACATCCAGATACACTAAGCACCTCCAACAATCTCAAATTTTGAAAATACGGTAGCTCTTCCAAGTTAAACGGAGGAAGATTTTAATTTGAAATGAATCCCTTCCAAGTCAAACGGAGGGAAATTTAAATTTGAAATGAAGCCCACCCATTTACGCAGATCGAAAAGAAAACGGACCGCTGAGAAACGAAAATGGCTAACGAAAAACGATGCAAGAGGGGACATCTAAGTGAAGCGAGGCACAAATGTCGATGACGTCGAAGGTTCACTCAGATGGGACCTATGCGGCCATCGAAAACTCAAAACGTTGCATATTTAGCTTACTCCAAAAAACTGTCACACACTGTCCGATTTTTAATTCAATTTATCTAATAATAAAATAAATAATAATAGACAGGGGTATTATGTTTTGGACATTGTATAATAAACTGTAAATTAATCCGATGTCATTCCATTGTAGTTTTGTTTTTATTGATTGGTAGTACTTCATAGTACCTTTTTCACATGTCTTCCAAGAAAAAAACCCATTATTTTGGATACGCCTAAAATTTGTACATCTTGGAATTGTTTCCACGACATAAATACCTCTATATACAAAATATTAATCCCATGTTGGTTGGGATATGTAGCCCACAAAAATATATAAGTTCCAATATACCATGATCCTTATGCCAATATTATCCTTGTTGATCAGTTTTCTTGGTTCCCCTCTATGCCAAAAAAAAATTCTCATTGGAAGTACTCGACAGTACCCCTTTCACATGCCTTCCTAGAAAAATACCCATTACTAAGTCATATATGACTAAAATATATGCATAATGAAATTAATATCTCTCTATACGAAAAATTAATTCCATGTTGATTGAGAAATTAGCCCACAACAACATATAAACTCCATTATACCACAATCCTTAGGCCAACAAAAAGTAATACCTCTGATTAACATAATGCTTAATAGATTGCAATATAAATATCTTTAATAAATATAAAATATACTAAATACATGAACTTATTGATTTATAATCAAACCCAACAATAAAATACAATTACCTATATTTTATACTATAATTATATGACCGTCCCATTAACTAACTTATTTCACTAATAACATGAACTATTCATATCCACTTTCTTCTTTAGTTTGAAATAGAATCGAAATTATTTGTGTGGTCCCTCCACTTACTCATTAAATATTATTTGTAATTTTAAGTTCATTATTTTGAAAGTTATATTCAAACTTTAAAGAAAATTGAATATTTCTCTTTGTCAAAAGAAAAGAAATTGTCTTTATGTCACATCAAAAAGAGAAGAAATCATCTTATGTCACTCAATGCCAGTGGCTTTGCTCTATAATTATCCTTTCAGAAAAAAAGAATCGTCCTTTCAAAGAAAAAAGGCATAACATGTAATTTAAGTGGAGTGTTACATGATAATAGGTGGGTGATGGCATGTGGTACTCAATGAAAGCACATCAAAATAAAAGTGATCGTCTTTTCTTTTTCTTTCGAGTACAACCGAAAGAAAATGCGAAATGGAATCATCTACACTAAACGCGTGATGTGGGGCTTGTCATCACATAATGCGTGATGTGGGGGTTGTCACATAATATCGTAGTTAAATTAACTACAATATTGTAGTTAAATTTAACTAAAATATTGAGGCGGTGGAACGAGGAAGCTTCCTTTTACTATGTCGAGGCGGTGGAAAGACGAAGTTTCCTTTTATTGTGTCACCATTAATGTGCGTAGTTCTTTCCTTTTTTTCTTTTATGGTCTCACTATGGAACCCACGTGGTTTAGTGGACGCGTAAAACAACCAAACCAATATTCTCTTTTATCTTCTCCTGACGTCAACTTCGTGGAGCTCAGCGTTGCACTTATTTTCACTGATCGTATCTACGATTTGTATTAAAAATTCCACAACCAAAATTTATGTACCCGCAGACAACAACAAATAATTTTAGAAATCTTAGCTAGAAATACTGGCACTACTGTCGATTCAGTGGCTTGGAAGGTCCATTCATTTAGCGTCCCTCTAATCTTTACCAGCATAGCCTAAGCCTTCTCACGATAGCCTCTCTCAATCTCAATCAGGTTGTTGGGTGTGTATACGAGGAACAACGATCCTATCGTTATGATGAGTGTTGGATCATCCGCTACACCCACTGCTAAAATCATCTGCTCGACATCCTTCAATGGATCCATGGGCCTCATCTAACAAGCCACCTCCAACTGCAGAATGAGGAAACTGAACACATCCGAGCTGGGCATGGCCTTCCCAGCACCTCTGCACCTCTTCAGATTCGCACATCCAGATACACTAAGCACCTCCAACAATCTCAAATTTTCAAAACACGGTAGCTCTTCCAAGTCAAACGGATGAAAATTTAAATTTGAAATGAAGTGCTTCCAAGTCAAATGGAGGGAAATTTAAATTTGAAATGAAGCCCGCCCATTTACGCAAATCGAAAAGCAAACGGACTGCTGAGAAACGAAAATGGCTAATGAAAAACGACGCAAGAGGGGAGATATAAGCGAAGCGAGGAACAAACATCGATGACATATAAGGTTCACTGAGATGGGACCTATGCGGCCATCGGAAACTCAAAATGTTTCATATTTAGCTTACTCCCAAAAACTGTCACACACTGTCCGATTTTTAATTCAATTTATCTAATAATAAAATAAATAATAATAGACAAGGGTATTATGTTCTGGACATTATATAATGAACTGTAAATGAATCTGATGTCATTCCATTGTAGTTTTGTTTATACTGATTGGTAGTACTTCATATTACCTTTTTCACATGTCTTCCAAGAAAAAAACCCATTATTTTGGATACGCCTAAAATTTGTACATCTTGGAATTGTTTCCATGAAAACAATACCTATATATACAAAATATTAATCCCATGTTGGTTTGGAGATGTAGCCTACAATAACAGATAAGTTCCAATATACCATGATCCTTATGCCAATATTATCCTTGTTGATCAGTTTTCTCGGTCCCCCTCTATGCCAAAAAAAAATTCTCATTGGAAGTACTCGACAGTACCCCTTTCACATGCCTTCCTAGAAAAATACCCATTACTAAGTCATATATGACTAAAATATATTCATAATGAAATTATTTCTATGACATAAATATCTCTCTATACGAAAAATTAATTCCACGTTGTTTGAGAAATGTAGCCCACGACAACATATAAACTCCATTATACCACAATCCTTAGGCCAACAAAATGTAATACCTCTGATTAACATAATGATTAATAGATTGCAATATAAATATCTTTAATAAATATAAAATATATTAAATACATGAACTTATTGATTTATAATCAAACTCAACAATAAAATACACTTACCTATATTTTATACTATAATTATATGACTGTCCCATTAACTAACTTATTTCACTAATAACATGAACCATTCATAGCCACTTTCTTCTTTAATTTGAAATAGAATCAAAATTATTTGTGTGGTCCCTCCACTTACTCATTAAATATTATTTGTAATTTTAAGTTCATCATTTTGAAAGTTATATTCAAACTTTAAAGAAAATTGAATATTTCTCTTTGTCAAAAGAAAAGAAATTGTCTTTATGTCACATCAAAAAGATAAGAAATCGTATTATGTCACTCAATGCTAGTGGCTTTGCACTATAATCATCCTTTTGGAAAAAAAGAATCATCCTTTCAAAGAAAAAAGGCATAACATGTAATTTAGGTGGAGTGTTACATGATAATAGGTGGGTGATGGCATGCGGTACTCAATGAAATCACATCAATATAAAAGGGATTTCCATTTCTTTTTCTTTCGAGTACAATCGAAAGAAAATTCGAAATGGAATCATCTACACTAAACGTATGATGTGGGGCTTGTCATCACATAACGCGTGATGTGGGGCTTGTCACATAATATCATAGTTAAATTAACTACAATATTGTAGTTAAATTTAACTACAATATTGAGGCGATGGAACAAGGAAGCTTCCTTTTACTATGTCGAGGCAGTGGAACAAGGAAGTTTCCTTTTACTGTGTCACCATTAATATGCATAGTGCTTTCCTTTTTTTCTTTTATGGTCTCACTTTATAACCCACGCGGTTTAGTGACGCGTAAATGAGTGAAAACCACAACCAAACCAATATTCTCTTTTATCTTCTCCTGACGTCAACTTCACGGAGCTCAGTGTTGCACTCACTGTCACTAATTGTATCTATGATTTGTATTAAAAATTCCACAACCAAAATTTATGTGCCCGTAGACAACAAAAAATAATTTTGGAAATCTCGGCTAGAAATAATGGCACTCTTGTCGATTCAGTGGCTTGGAAGTTCCATACATTGGGCATCCCTCTAATCTTTACCAGCATAGCCTGAGCCTTCTCATGATAGCCTCTCTCAATCTCGATCAAGTTGTTGGGAGTGTTTGCGAGGAACAACGATCCTATCATTATGATGAGTGTTGGATCATCTGCCACACCCATTGCCAAAATCATCTGCTCGACGTCCTTCAATGGATCCACAGGCCTCATCCAGCAAGCCACCTTCAACAATAGAATGAGGAAACTGAACACATCCGATTTGGGCATGCTCTTCCCAGCACCTCAACACCTCTTCAGCTTTGCACATCCAGATACACTAAGAACCTCCAACAATCTCAAATTTTCAAAACACGGTAGCTCTTCCAAGTCAAACGGAGGAAAATTTAAATTTGAAATGAAGCGCTTCCAAGTCAAATGGAGGGAAAGTTAAATTTGAAATGAAGCCCGCCCATTTATGCAGATCGAAAAGAAAACGGACCGCTTAGAAATGGAAATGGCTAACGAAAAATGACGCAAGAGGGGATATCTAAGCGAAGCGAGGCACAAACGTCGATGACGTTGAAGGTTCACTGCGATGGGACCTATGCGGCCATCAGAAACTCAAAACGTTGCATATTTAGCTTACTCCAAAAAAATGTCACACACTGTCCGATTTTTCATTCAATTTATCTAATAATAAAATAAATAATAATAGACAAGGGTATTATGTTTTGAACATTATATAATCAACTGTAAATGAATCTGATGTCATTCCATTGTAGTTTTGTTTTTACTGATTGGTAGTACTTCATAGTACCTTTTCACATGTCTTCCAAGAAAAAAATCCATTATTTTGGATACGACAAGAATTTGTACATCTTGGAATTGTTTCCATGACATAAATAACTCTATATACAAAAGATTAATGCCATGTTGGTTGGGAGATGTAGCCCACAACAATACATAAGTTCCAATATAGCATGATCCTTATGCCAATATTATCCTTGTTGATTAGTTTTCTTGGTCCCCCTCTATGCCAAAAAAAAAATTCTCATTGGAAGTACTCAATAGTACCCCTTTCACATGCCTTCCTAGAAAAATACCCATTACTAAGTCATATACGACTAAAATATATGCATAATGAAATTATTTCTATGACATAAATATCTCTCTATACGAAAAATTAATTCCACGTTGATTGACAAATGTAGCCCACAACAACATATAAACTCCATTATACCACAATCCTTAGGCCAACAAAAAGTAATATCTCTGATTAACATAATGATTAATAGATTGCAATATAAATATCTTTAATAAATATAAAATATATTAAATACATGAACTTATTGATTTATAATCAAACCCAACAATAAAATACAATTACCTATATTTTATACTATAATTATATGACTGTCCCATTAACTAACTTATTTCACTCATAACATGAAACATTCATATCCACTTTCTTCTTTAGTTTGAAATAGAATCGAAATTATTTGTGTGGTCCCTCCACTTACTCATTAAATATTATTTGTAAATTTAAGTTCATCATTTTGAAAGTTATATTCAAATTTTAAAGAAAATTGAATATTTCTCTTTGTCAAAAGAAAGGAAATTGTCTTTATGTCACATCAAAAAGAGAAGAAATCATCTTATGCCACTCAATGCCAGTGGCTTTGCACTATAATCATCCTTTCAGAAAAAAAGAATCGTCCTTTCAAAGAAAAAAGGCATAACATGTAATTTAGGTGGAGTGTTACATGATAATAGGTGGGTGATGGCATGCGGTACTCAATGAAATCACATCAAAATAAAAGTGATCGTCTTTTCTTTTTCTTTCGAGTACAACCGAAAGAAAATGTGAAATGGAATCATTTACACTAAATGCGTGATGTGGGGCTTGTCATCACATAACGCGTGATGTGGGGCTTGTCACATAATATCGTAGTTAAATTATCTACAATATTGTAGTTAAATTTAACTACAATATTGATGCGGTGGAACGAGGAAGCTTCCTTTTACTATGTCGAGGCAGTGGAACGAGGAAGTTTCCTTTTACTGTGTCGCCATTAATATGCGTAGTGCTTTCCTTCTTTTCTTTTATGGTCTCACGATGGAACCCACGTAGTTTAGTGAACACGTAAATGAGTGAAATCAACCACAACCAAACCAATATTCTCCTTTATCTTCTCCTGACGTCAACTTCACGGAGCTCAATGTTGCACTCACTGTCACTGATTGTATCTACGATTTGTATTAAAATTTCCACAACTAAAATTTATGTACCTGCAGACAACAACAAATAATTTCAGAAATCTCTGCTAGAAATACTAGCACTCCTATCGATTCAGTGGCTTGGAAGGTCGATACATTGGGCTTCCCTCTAATCTTTACCAGCATAGCTTGAGCCTTCTCACAATAGCCTCTCTCAATCTCTATCAGGTTGTTGGGTGTGTCTGCGAGGAACAACGATCCTATCGTTATGATGAGTGTTGGATCATCCGCCACACCCACTACCAAAATCATCTGCTCGACGTCCTTCAATGGATCCATGGGCCTCATCCAGCAAGCCACCTCCAATAGAAGAACGCGGAAACTGAACACATCCGAGCTGGGCAAGGCCTTCCCAGCACCTCTTCAGCTTCGCACATCCAGATACACAAAGCACCTCCAACAATCTCAAATTTTGAAAATACGGTAGCTCTTCCAAGTTAAACGGAGGAAGATTTAAATTTGAAATGAAGCCCTTCCAAGTCAAACGGAGGGAAATTTAAATTTGAAATGAAGCCCACCCATTTACGCAGATCGAAAAGAAAACGGACCATTGAGAAACGAAAATGGATAACGAAAAACGACGCAAGAGGGAAGATCTAAGTGAAGCGAGGCACAAATGTCGATGACGTCGAAGGTTCACTCAGATGGGACCTATGCAGCCATCGAAAACTCAAAACGTTGCATATTTAGCTTACTCCAAAAAACTGTCACACACTGTCCGATTTTTAATTCAATATATCTAATAATAAAATAAATAATAATAGACAAGGGTATTATGTTTTGGACATTATATAATAAACTGTAAATGAATCCGATGTCATTCCATTCTAGTTTTGTTTTTACTAATTGGTAGTACTTCATAGTACCTTTTTCACATGTCTTCCAAGAAAAAAACCCATTATTTTGGATACGCCTAAAATTTGTACATCTTGGAATTGTTTCCACGACATAAATACCTCTATATACAAAATATTAATCCCATGTTGGTTGGGAGATGTAGCCCACAAAAATATATAAGTTCCAATATACCATGATCCTTATGCCAATATTATCCTTGTTGATCAGTTTTCTCGGTTCCCCTCTATGCCAAAAAAAAATTTTTATTGGAAGTACTCGACAGTACCCCTTTCACATGCCTTCCTAGAAAAATACCCATTACTTAGTCATATATGACTAAAATATATGCATAATGAAATTATTTCTATGATATAAATATCTCTTTATATGAAAAATTAATTCCACGTTGATTGAGAAATGTAGCCCACAACAACATATAAACTCCATTATACCACAATCCTTAGGCCAACAAAAAGTAATACCTCTGATTAACATAATGCTTAATAGATTGCAATATAAATATCTTTAATAAATATAAAATAATTAAATACATGAACTTATTGATTTATAATCAAACCCAACAGTAAAATACAATTACCTATATTTTATACTATAATTATATGACCGTCCCATTAACTAACTTATTTCACTAATAACATGAACCATTCATATCCACTTTCTTCTTTAGTTTGAAATAGAATCGAAATTATTTGTGTGGTCCCTCCACTTACTCATTAAATATTATTTGTAATTTTAAGTTCATCATTTTGAAAGCTATATTTTAAAGAAAATTGAATATTTCTCTTTGTCCAAAGAAAAGAAATTGTCTTTATGTTACATCAAAAAGAGAAGAAATCATCTTATCTCACTCAATGCCAGTGGCTTTGCTCTATAATTATCCTTTTGGAAAAAAAGAATCTTCCTTTCAAAGAAAAAAGGCATAACATGTAATTTAAGTGGAGTGTTACATGATAATAGGTGGGTGATGGCATGTGGTACTCAATGAAATCACATCAAAATAAAAGTGATCGTCTTTTCTTTTTCTTTCGAGTACAACCGAAAGAAAATGCGAAATGGAATCATCTACACTAAACACGTGATGTGGGGGTTGTCACATAATATCGTAGTTAAATTAACTACAATATTGTAGTTAAATTTAACTAAAATATTGAGGCGGTGGAACGAGGAATATTCCTTTTACTATGTCGAGGCAGTGGAAAGATGAAGTTTCCTTTTACTGTGTCGCCATTAATATGCGTAGTTCTTTCCTTTTTTTCTTTTATGGTCTCACTATTGAACCCATGCGGTTTAGTGGACGCGTAAAACAGCCAAACCAATATTCTCTTTTATCTTCTCCTGACGTCAACTTCATGGAGCTCAGAGTTGCACTCATTGTCACTAATCGTATCTACGATTTGTATTAAAAATTCCACAACCAAAATTTATGTACCCACAGACAACAACAAATAATTTCGGAAATCTCGGCTAGAAATACTGGCACTCCTGTCGATTCAGTGTCTTGGAAGGTCCATACATTCAACGTCCCTCTAATATTTACCAGCATAGCCTGAGCCTTCTCGCGATAGCCTCTCTCAATATCAATCAGGTTGTTGGGTGTGTCTGCGAGGAACAACGATCCTATCGTTATGATGAGTGTTGGATCATCCGCCACACCCACTGCCAAAATCATCTGCTCGGAATCCTTCAATGGATCCACGGGCCTCATCTAGCAAGCCACCTCCAATAGCAGAACGTGGAAACTGAACACGTCTGAGCTGGGCATGGCCTTCCCAACACCTCGGCACCCCTTCAGATTCGCACATCCAGATACACTAAGCACCTCCAACAATCTCAAATTTTCAAAACACGGTAGCTCTTCCAAGTCAAACGGAGGAAAATTTAAATTTGAAATGAAGCCCTTCCAAGTCAAATGGAGGGAAATTTAAATTTGAAATGAAGCCGACCCATTTACGCAAATCGAAAAGCAAACGGACCGCTGAGAAACGGAAATGCCTAATGAAAAACAACGCAAGAGGGGAGATCTAAGCGAAGCGAGGCACAAATGTCGATGACATCTAAGGTTCACTGAGATAGGACCTATGTGGCCATCAAAAACTCAAAATGTTGCATATTTAGCTTACTCCAAAAAACTGTCACACACTGTCCGATTTTTAATTCAATTTATCTAATAATAAAATAAATAATAATAGACAAGGGTATTATGTTCTGGACATTATATAATCAACTGTAAATGAATCAAATGTCATTCCATTGTAGTTTTGTTTTTACTGATTGGTAGTACTTCATATTACCTTTTTCACATGTCTTCCAAGAAAAGAACCCATTATTTTGGATACGCCTAAAATTTGTACATCTTGGAATTGTTTCCATGAAAAAAATACCTCTATATAAAAAATATTAATCCCATGTTGGTTGGGAGATGTAGCCCACAACAATAGATAAGTTCCAATATACCATGATCCTTATGCCAATATTATCCTTGTTGATCAGTTTTCTCGGTCCCCCTCTATGCCAAAAAAAAATTCTCATTGGAAGTACTCGACAGTACCCCTTTCACATGCCTTCCTAGAAAAATACCCATTACTAAGTCATATATGACTAAAATATATGCATAATGAAATTATTTCTATGACATAAATATCTCTCTATACGAAAAATTAATTCCACGTTGTTTGAGAAATGTAGCCCACAACAACATATAAACTCCATTATACCACAATCCTTAGGCCAACAAAATGTAATACCYYTGATTAACATAATGATTAATAGATTGCAATATAAATATCTTTAATAAATATAAAATATATTAAATACATGAACTTATTGATTTATAATCAAACYCAACAATAAAATACAATTACCTATATTTTATACTATAATTATATGACTGTCCCATTAACTAACTTATTTCACTAATAACATGAACCATTCATATCCACTTTCTTCTTTAGTTTGAAATAGAATCGAAATTATTTGTGTGGTCCCTCCACTTACTCATTAAATATTATTTGTAATTTTAAGTTCATCATTTTGAAAGTTATATTCAAACTTTAAAGAAAATTGAATATTTCTCTTTGTCAAAAGAAAAGAAATTGTCTTTATGTCACATCAAAAAGAGAAGAAATCCTCTTATGTCACTCAATGCTAGTGGCTTTGCACTATAATCATCCTTTCGGAAAAAAAGAATCATCCTTTCAAAGAAAAAAGGCATAACATGTAATTTAGGTGGAGTGTTACATGATAATAGGTGGGTGATGTCATGCGGTACTCAATGAAATCACATCAAAATAAAAGGGATTGTCTTTCTTTTTCTTTCGAGTGCAACCGAAAGAAAATGCGAAATGGAATCATCTACACTAAACGCGTGATGTGGGCCTTTTCATCACATAACGCGTGATGTGGGGCTTGTCACATAATATCGTAGTTAAATTAACTACAACATTGTAGTTAAATTTAACTACAATATTGAGGCGGTGGAACGAGGAAGCTTCCTTTTACTATGTCGAGGCAGTGGAATGAGGAAGTTTCCTTTTACTGTGTCACCATTAATATGCGTAGTGCTTTCCTTTTTTTCTTTTATGGTCTCACTATGGAACCCACGCGGTTTAGTGATGCATAAATGAGTGAAACCAACCACAACCAAAGGAATATTATCTTTTACCTTCTCCTGACGTCAACTTCACAGAGCTCAGCGTTGCACTCACTGTCACTGATCGTATCTACGATTTGTATTAAAAATTCCACAACCAAAATTTATGTACCCACAGACAACAACAAATAATTTCAGAAATCTCGGTTAGAAATGCTGGCACTCCTGTCGATTCAGTGGCTTGGAAGGTCCATACATTGGGTGTCCCTCTAATCTTTACCAGCATAGCCTGAGCCTTCTCGCGATAGCCTCTCTTAATCTCGATCAAGTTGTTGGGTGTGTTTACGAGGAACAATGATCCTATCATTATGATGAGTGTTGGATCATATGCCACACCCACTACCAAAATCATCTGCTCGGTGTCCTTCAATGGATCCATGGGCCTCATCCAGCAAGCCACCTCCAACAGCAGAATGTGGAAACTGAAGACGTCCGAGATGGGCATGGCCTTCCCAGCACCTCTGCAACTCTTCAGCTTTGCACATCCAGATACACTAAGCACCTCCAACAATCTCAAATTTTCAAAACACAGTAGCTCCTCCAAGTCAAACGGAGGAAAATTTAAATTTCAAATGAATCCCTTCCAAGTTAAATGGAGGGAAATTTAAATTTGAAATGAAGCCCGCCCATTTATGCAGATTGAAAAGCAAATGGACCGCTGAGAAACGGTAATGGCTAACGAAAAACGATGCAAGAGGGGAGATCTAAGAGAAGCGAGGCACAAACGTTGATGACGTCGAAGGTTCACTGAGATGGGACCTATACGGCCATTGGAAACTCAAAACGTTGCATATTTAGCTTACTCCAAAAAACTGTCACACATTGTCCGATTTTTAATTCAATTTATCTAATAATAAAATAAATAATAATAGACAAGGGTATTATGTTTTGGACATTATATAATCAACTGTAAATGAATCTGATGTCTTGGAAAGAGTATTTTGAACCGGTTTCTTTGAAATCCATGGAAGTGGATTTACTGCAGGTTGATGCATCGTTGAAAGGTTTTCTTCACTGAAATCAAAAGAAAACTCTTGAATTGTAGGTTCATGAATATATTCAACTTTA
>JASDQU010333779.1:0-12743 GCA_032191745.1 Picea mariana
AGTCTTCTTTTGAACAATGAATTCTTCTTTTAACTTGGAGATTTCTTATAAAACTTTTTCTTGTTATTCTTGAGTCCTTTTAAACTTGAGTTCTAACTCCTCCCCTTTCTTTCTCACCTTTTTATCTTGTGTCCCGATTTTTTATCAGGCCCAATTATCTAATCGAGTCCCTTCCCCTTCTTTACTTATCTTTCAAACATTACTTCACCCCCTACTCCAATTTTGAAATCAATCCCAATTTCAATATCATACCCCCTTCTCCCTTTGATTACTTGATTAGTTCCTCGATTTTAATATCAGAGCTCCTTTTCCCTTCGATTACCTGATCAGTTCCCTAATTTGGAAATGAGGCATAATATCCAAATTAGGCCCTCCTTTCTATTCGAGCTCTTTTAAATTCTTTGTTTGAATGTCCTTTTCCTTCCTTTCAAACTTGACTAAGTCATCCCAAAATATTTTCTAAGATTGATTATTGGCCCTGATCGCCAAATCAGAACCTATCTTCACCTCTTCTCATTGGCATTGCCTTGATTTTTGCAATCGACCTCCATTGGTCAAATCAGGTCCCCCTCTTCAAACTTGTTTGTGATTGGTTCTCGATCTTGAAATCAAGACTCCTGACACTTAGCCAATGTGCACACTTTTTATCATGCCCGTGAACTTAGCAAAATGGCCCAAACTCATTATAGCCCGATTTAATTCTAAATACCAAAAGGAGATTTGTTTGATGGAATTATGGATTTCATGTTAAAAGTTAACCCATGTGTTCTGTGTTTTGTACACTAGCATGAATGCAACTTAAAACAACTACAAAGAGAATCGAGCAACCAAGAAATTAACTTGAATAGTTAAAGAAAAAGGAAGTTTGAATTAGAAAAAGAAATCAAAACTGCTAGGTGGCACATGAGTACATGACATCTGGATGGTTAAGAAAGGAAATGAAGCCTAGGTGGCAAAAAATAATTGCTGAATAGAGAAACTGAATATGCAAGAAGGGAATCAAACTATGAAAGGAGTTATAATTGACAAAGGAATCAAACCCCCAAGTGGAAGAAAACAAAAAAAGTTGGATGGGGAAACCTAATGACCTAGAAAGGTAAACATATAGCCAACACGAGGGGCCAAAATGATGAATCTCCCTCTTCTTCTCTTGTATAAATAAGATAAACTTGGTAAAAAGGGATTTTTGCTCCAACAATTTTGTAAACTAGTTTAGAAAATTAATGAATGAGAATCCATTGCTAGCTAATCCATTTGGATATAGACTTCAATTCTGAAACTTCTGATTTGTAGAACTATTTATGTTAGTTCACCAAGTTTTGAAATGGTGTAAGCATTTGTTTTATAGTGTAGACTTTTCTCATGTATGAACGATTTGTCTTGTTTTGTTTATATCACAAATTATTTGTCTATAAGCTCAAGCATAATATTGTAGTAAGCTATCCATTTTCAGACTTTTATGTGATGCAATTGCTTATTTAAATTTATGTTTTATTCTTAGTAAATTTTTACTAAAGGTATTGTTATCGCGGGATTTTTACTTTTCCAAGCCCAAGACAATAAATCAAATTTTGCGTAACTACGGAATAACCCACCATTGTCACCTTAGTAGGAAATCCCCACATCTTAGTGATGGATGAGATCCACCATAGGGGAGGTGTCCCCGGTAACCTAAAGAGATTAGATAGCAAGTGATATAGCTAATATTGGAGCACCCTCTCACTGGTTACCTAAGTCAAAGGTCTATGTATGGGGAAATGAGGCAAAGGGAAGTGTTTCGGGTAAATTCTTGGAACAAGAACAATTATAGCATGCATATAGCAATTTCCAAGTGCCAATATGATAGAAATACCTCAAAAGATAGTAGACAATGAAAATATATGCTGGATGATACAAAATCGCAACAAACTAACAATCTACAACAACAATTAGTATTTTGTAATAGCCACAAGAAATTTAGCTTAGAATTTCCAAAAAATACCGTGAAAACTTACCATTTATCCAATAGATCAATTATCAACCATTCCAAGCAATTTCTGAGTATGTTAGCCAATAGTTAGAGTGAATTATGCAACAAATTTAAGTAAATTAGATGGCTGTAGTAGTGTTTTGAAACAAAAACAACTAAATTAGTAGATTAAGCTAAGCTAAAGTGAGAAAAGGCTAGTAAGAGTCTTAGACAATAAAGTTTAAGAGTTTGTTTGATCAAATTCCTTCACAAGAGCAATGAAAATAGTGCCTTTTGGGCTATGGAGTCATTTACAACATCACTATAAATTCAATTGGAGACTAATGATAATAATGTCCAAGGTATAAGGCTTTAGATCTAAGGTGTTGGCAGCTTAGGGCCTTAGATCTCAAGAAGAAGTTGCTAGAGTGCAAGCTCTTTTGGGCTCTAGCAATTCTTTCTTCCCTTCAAGGATTCTTCAATTTATTACAACAAGTTTCTAGAACCAAACTCCTAAAGTGATCGTACTTTAGGGCTTTAGGAGTTTACCCAAGATATGATTTCCTTGGCAATTAATGGATGAAAAAATCTAGAGAGAGGAGATAACACCTTATACTTCGCTCCTAGGGTTTACACAAGAGATATAGCTTCGATATGAACAAGTAAAATATACCATTAACATTCAACACATGAAATAAATTTCATATTTTACTTACTTCACCAAGATTAAACCAAGAACAAACCCTAGTTGCAAAAAATTCTACCAAGAAATAAGCCAAGACACATCCACACTTGTCCTCCAAGCCTAGCGCATAAGTAAAAGAGACCAAGTATGCCAAAGAGGGACAAAATTTCAGTCCTCCTCTTGTGTGAGAGGAATAAGTTATCATTAAAATGAAATACCAAGAGGTGTATTTATATCACCCTCTTTAGCCTAAAATGTCATCTTAAAAACACAAGAGGGTTGACCTCAAGAATTTTCTCTTACAATTGCAAAAATTCAAATTTTACACAAAATATCTCTTTAAAGGGTGACGTCATCCCTTCCAAGGGTGACGTTAGGATCCAAAAGTGAAGTGTTGGGATGGAAGTATGCAATGCCAGGCCTCCAAAGGCCATCCATCATGCCATGTGTGACACAATTCCCTTCCAAGTGTCCAAGCATCATCTCCATCAAACCCCAACCTTCCATGGTGACATCACATGCCAGGTGGGTGACGTCCAAGCCTCCAAAGGCTAGCATCCAAGTGAAAATAGGTGAGAAATAACCTCCTATCCATGCTAGAGTGCCTCCAAAGGAAACATCCTCCATCCTCTATGCACAAAATCTCTGGGGTGCTCTACCCAGCCTATGGACTTCCAACCCATGTATGTGGCATAATGACCAGCCTGCTCAAAACCAAGCCCATCTGTCCATCACCCAAGGTTCCAAGGATGCAAGAGCCACTGTTTGAGGACGTTGAGTCACTGGATGACTCACTACTCTTCATCACACATGAAAAAGTCTTGCAATGTGGCACAACCTCCTGGGCACAACCCCAAACATCCCTCAAAGAACCATGTCAGGGGCATTCAAAACAACACATAATATAAGATAGAGTAAACCAATGTTCATAAGACACATTAGTCCTTAAATCATGCAAAGTAAGTTGATGTTTTAGATAGAATCCATGTAGAAAAATTCACCCTAGTATCCCCTTCAAGTATCACCCAAGCCCAAGACCTTGTGAAGGTTACCAAGTTTAAGTATGGGAGGGCCCTCATCCAACCCTATTAGGTGTGCCACTTGAACAATAAGTTACCCAAGTAGAGAGATAGGTCCCGAGAGTGACAAGAGAAATTAAAAATCCATCAAGAGAAAGTATGAGTGTGATATGGTATTAGGCTTACTTCATGGCTTATGGTATCCAATTCTATGAGCGCCTTTGTAGAGGTGGCGCTTGCTTGCTTGAGATACTCTTTCCTTGGTACTTTTTGCATTCTAAACCCCTTATTTTTCCTTTTGATACCCAATTATTATTTGCAAGTCCCCTTTATAAGGTTTCAAGCTTCATTCCTTTATATTTTACTGGGAAATAGTCCTTTATAATTGGGTCATTCATTCGCATCTAGACATGGGAGATTACCATTAGAGGGGGTAGATCTCAAGCTAACTTGAGGATTTTATGGTGGACTTTATAATATAGAAATGATATATATATCATGAGAGAATGCGCCAAAGCCAAAGTTTGGAATATATGAAAGGATTTACAATGGAAAATGTTAAGTATGATCGGAAGCATAACATTACCCTTTGGAGGGCCCCCTAGTATTAACCCTTTTCCCTGGGCGATGA
The DNA here is from genome assembly GCA_032191745.1 of Picea mariana. NCBI lineage: Eukaryota > Viridiplantae > Streptophyta > Pinopsida > Pinales > Pinaceae > Picea > Picea mariana. The sequence goes on from JASDQU010333779.1 coordinate 4,284, forward strand.
CAACACGAGACTAGGGTACATAAGATGACCACCAAGGTGAAACAAGGAAACCAAGCCAATTTCTCAAGCAAGTGATCCACTATCCAACTTAAAACAAATATCCTTCTTTACATGCCCAATAAATTCGACACAACACCTTGCATGAAAAAAGGACTAACCATACCTCATGGTGACGCTGGATTACCATGCACCATATCCTAGGTTGCTTGAATGTGATGAGCCTTGGTTGATCTGTGATGGGAGGAAAATTAGGAGGGTTTCTAGAATTTGCTGGTTAATCTGGATATTGACACTCCATGTTTGCTACCTGTGCACCTTGAGATATGATCTACTTAGTTACCCCTAGGCTGAGGGGGGTAATAGGTACAAAACAATAATATATTTGGTGTTATGCTTACCTTGTTGGTTTTGTTAGTTTATCTTGGGCATCATTTTGCACTTTGCAGATTAGATTAGTTGCATCTCATTTATTGCATCCCCAAAAAACCTAAACAATGGATTGAGTTGCAACAGGTAAAACCACTCAAAACCATTTAAAGGTTATCAGGTCATAAACCATATGGACTCTCTGTTTGAAACATTGTATGGTCTAATTAGGACCTTTCAATGGAGAAAATCCCTACTGATTGCATAGGCTAACTTAGCCTTGTCAATAAATCTATAGGTAAAATTTACTTTCCAACTTTGACACCATCCTATCCCAAGTTTTAATCTTCTCTTTACCATTACCTTCTCTATTCAACTACTAGTTATCCAACCACAAAGAAGTATGAATGACTCTTTAATTTTGTACGAGCAACTCTAAGCCTCATGCGATCTCTAATATACTAAAATTCAAAGAACTTTTCCATTTCTCCTATCCAATCTATCAATTCCTCGAGATTTAAAGTTCCATAACAGACATGAGTTTTAAGTCCAGGTTTACCGCTAATGCCTATGATTACTCTAATTATCCTCTCCTCAACTGTCACTTTTTATTCTATTTCTTCTCTCATAGTCTCTAATTCTGCTTCAACATCACTGTCATCATGCAACACATGTGAATTACCTTTCCTCTAGGTTCCCTCCATGATATCCATTCTTACCATCATTTTCCTTACCATCATTGCAAGGTCATCCACATATTATACATTGTCTAGTCTCCCATGTCTTCTATGACCTCTTCATGTTTGTTCCAACACACTAATTTTGTCATGGGACCTCTTCATGTGAGCTCCCAACGTCACCAACTTTCATAGATTATGCAATCTAATACCAAGGGCTCTCTGGTCCTCCTCAAATGTGGATTCAACCTGCTCTGATGCCATTTGATGTAATAAAGTAAATGTCCCTCTAAAATGTAATAATTCTACAAAAACAACTCAAATGAACATACTTTATACAAATTAGTTCCATGCCATCTCAACATCATCAGTTACATTCAATATAGAATTTAACACAAACATAAACTTCTACAATTCAACTCATTAATAGACATTCAATATGAAAATGAATAACATAATTTAAACATAAACGATATAAACTCTGAATAAAATACAACACACAATCACTGCGACCATCAAACATTGACTAACATAAATACACTTAACAAATATATATGCATTTAGGTTGAAATACAGTTCACATACTCCACCTTACTACAATTATAAACTATAGTCCATTCATGGCCAAGGGCCTTCTACAACTACCATAAGAAACTCATCTATGCAGGGTTAAAAATTTATACACAATCTAGGGATTTCGACAGTCCAATCCATTTACATTCAATTGGTTCAATTTGTTGCATTTTCCAACAATTTGGTTTCTCTTTGAATTGTTTCAATTATGCTATCACAGAATTCACCCTTTTATTTCATTAACATGGCATGCTTAGTTGTCAATAATAGCAATCCACTAAGAAGTGCATGTGCATATTCAATTAAGGTCGTGTTTATCTTCATTAGCAACCATCAATTCAAACAAATAATTACTAGTGCTTGTATTTGTTTGTTATTTACAAGTTCAATCATCCATTATGTATGTCAATCTTCTAAAGGATTTTTGGTGTTGTATTTTGCGTCATAAAAGTAGTCAAATGAAGCTTTGTGAGAGGGGTCATGAACAAGTCTCCTTTGTCAAAACTTCTTCACGATTGTCATGTAGATGTTTCTTAGCATATCTATTTTCAATCACTTGTAACTTGTATGCATAATTCATTCAATAGGATGAAACTTCATTATTTTGTATCAAATATTTAGAAATATATAAGCTAATCGTGATACTTAGTTCCAAAATATACCAAATAATATCATTATGTTTGACTCTCATCAAACATAAACAAACTTCAATTTGTATGCATAATAGTTGTCAAGACCAGGGATGCTCTTACATCACATTACTACTACAATTCATGTCTTGCCATCATTTTTTGTGACATGGGCCTTTTTCTTTTAGATTTTTTGAGACATAAAAATTGATGCTATGGGTGGCCTTATGTTTTGTGTCTCATTTGCAACCTTTCTTTCCTTAAAAAATGCTCATACGTCTCTTTGAGTCATTTTTTGCATCTCTAGTGCATCTTTCGTTTTGTTTTTGCAACTTAATTATGTCTCTTTATATACTTTTTTTTCTTAATTGTGTCTCAATTATGCTCTATTTTTTACGCAATTTTCTTATTTGTGTCTTAGTCGTGCCACATACGCATTTTGGTTTCAATGAAGTAGTACTATTTGTGTAGGCATCATTGTTGCATCGTTTCTCCATCTAGTGTGCATCCTGCATGAGTCTAAATTGTGTCACATACATGTCATGCTTGCATCTAGTTTTAGTATCACATGCTTCCCATTTGAGTATTTTTTGCATCATTTTTGCTTCTAGTTTTATTGTTTTTATTTATATTGGCGTTAACATTGTGGTGCTTTGTGTATTTTTATCATCTTATTAGAATTTTCTTTGCATTTAAGAATTATTTGTGTTTTAGTGGCATTTACCCCGTTACCCCCCAGTCTAGGGGTAACTAAGGATATGATGTCTCAAGGTCCGCAGGTAGAAGACATGGAGTCCCAAGAACCACATGACCAACTGAGCCCACATTGAGCAGACATAGCCCCTCCTCTCCACCACACATTACCATTCATCGTTAGCAGCATAAGAACATCCGCCACACCAGCATAGCCCAGAAAGGACAACATGTCTTGCTTCATGAGGTACAAGCCCAATATCATGGTAAGTGTCACTTTAATAATTGAAGCATTTGAGAATGTTTCAAAGGGTCCTTTATTGATTATGGAATGTTTTCTTGGAAATTATACCTTTTGCCTTATTTCACCTTGGTGGTTGACATGGTTTCCTACTAAGTGGGTCACCCTTGGGAAAAGGGTTTCTACTAGGGGGTTTCCTTGAAGGGTCATTGTACCATTCCTGCACATACTTACCACTTTCCACACCTCGTCTCCTCAATTTCCTCATATTTTGGGTTTTTGGGTTCACTGACCCCAAGAAAGGCATGTACCTCATTTCATGGGAAGAAGGGGATAAAGGCCCAAAAGTGTTGTATCTGGAAAGATTCAAAAGCCATAAATAATCCTTCTATATGGTCTCCCTAAGGTACCAAGAGCAATGAAATGCTTCTCCATAAAAATGAAGGACCTTTAAAAGAAAGCTGGACAAAAAATGTCCCGCTTGATGGGGGAATGCATTGCGGTGTATTTTAATTTCCAATGCATATGGAACTCAATGTATTCTAACTTCAAGTGGCATTGCAGTTCTCCTTTTATTTCCTTTTACATATCACTCAATTTTCGGACCATAAAAAAAAAACTCAAATAAAGGGCTGAGAATAATGTTGCATTGTAAACAAAGGGATGTAGTACACCCTCCACAAAGGCACCCATAAATGAGACAATACGAGCCCTTGATATGTCTGGAATCCCATGCCCAAAAGTCCTACCACCATCCACCTCATCTTCACTAAATGGTCTAGAGAGGTCTTCTTGGGAAACATTCTTGACTTGGGGATTGGCCTACCCAATAGGGAACCGTGACAACCCTCCCATACCTAAATTTGGCAAAGTTTATAAGATCTTTGATCATTTGTTTAGTTTGAAAAGGGGGGGTTTAATGCACGTGCTTGGGTGGTTCTTTTATTAAATGTGGATTACTTGGTATGATACATGTGACTTATGGAACCTTGGAGGGTTTATTTGCTTGTCTTTGTAGGACCTTGCCTGATGGAAAGACATTCATGGAGGGACTAGGCCACTTGGACCTTCATATGGGCTTGAAATCCCATTGGATGGATGTTTCGCCCTACTCATTGGAGGCATTGAAGGATGAACGTTGCACTTGAAAAGAAGTCTCTAGCACATGGACATGGCCCGAAGACATGAAGAAGGGGTGACATTACCCTCCTATGCCCAAATACAACCATTAAGGCTGATATAATTGTTACTATATTTCGTTTTACTTGCAATTTAACCAAGGAAATCATTGTTTGATTATTGGAATTGGAAGTGTTTGACTTAAGTGTCATTTTGAGCCATTTCCTTGTTGATTTCCACGTTTAAATATTGTTTTTGTAGCAAAAGTAAGCTACAACCATAAGGCTATCATAAATCTTGCGGATAACTTACTTTTACAACCTTCTATTGTCATCTAATTCATTGTGCTAAGCATTGGAACACTATCTCTAAGTTGTGTGCTCATTGATCCAATTTCATATGTTGAAATATAATTGCAGCTATTATAACTATATCATTGCTGATATATTACTATTGTATGCTGCAATTTTGGGACATTAAGGGTTCTTGCTGATTCCCCTCATGTTCTAGAGCTATGTTTATCATATTTGGTATTGGTTTTGGTTGTCTAACATTGGTTTTGTAGGTACTCTCCATTGAAAATATTTCCTTGACCGATACTCAACCCCCATCAAGCTCCTAGAACATTTCATTGTTACCTATAGGGGTGCTTCATTTTTATCATTGGCCTCTCCCTTGCAATCCCTCTAGGGTCAGTTTTGAAGCCTCCCTTGTGTTGGACTTGTCCATCACTAAAACGAGGGGGATATCTATTGAGGTGACAATGATAGGTGTCCCTAGTTGTGTCTCACATTTCCTGCTTGGGTTGAGATTTTCCCAAGCTACAAACTGTGCGATAACACACCCCACATCCAAATTATGCCAGTTTTGTGTCTTATTCTATAATTAAGTTGATTTGGTCCAGTTAGTGTCTAATTGGCATCCCTTTTATTCCAATCAACTATATTGGCCATTTTATTAGACTAGTCTAATTAAACTCCAATGGAGAGTCCATTTTCAATTTCACATCAATTTACACCCATTGTCTGTCTACTAATATATCTTTTTTGCATTAAACTCTATATAAACATACATGAAATTTTTTTAGTCCTCACATCACCTTGGGCAATACTATTCAATCAATTTGAATATATCACAATTAATGTGAAATATCTTTCAAAAAAGAAATTTCCATGTGTATGCACACTATAATTTGTGTCCTACTTGTAATAAGTGATCTATCACCACTCCAAGTAAATGTCAATCTTATATACAACAATTCTTGAACATGTATAAGGATAAGAGGTGAGAAGCTAAGTAACAATAATTGTAAAATATGGACAATTAAGACATTGGTCTATCATCATCATCAATCATTGGGCAATGATATGGATTTTGATCCATCACTATCATTAGAAGGCTTGACATCCTCATATTCTTCTTCAGGTTCTCTCTGTTGTTTTAAGAACATAATAAAAGGGACAAATTAATGAATGAATTCCCATGCTTAGAGTAGTACCATCCATATAAGTAAAAATATAAAGACAATTTTTGTTACCTCTAGTGTAGGATTCAAATTTTCCACCATGGAGCCCCTAGGGGTGTAGATTAGTTGGCGATAGAGTGTACTATTAAGGCACTCCTTGTGATGTTGCTGGTTCAAACCTCAACTAGCCCGTGTGTCTTGCTTGCGGGCTGTGCGATGCACTTGGAGGTTATAGTGGCGGTGGTAAGAATCGACCCCATGTCATGTGAGTACGAGCCCGATCCAGTTGTCGATTCTGCCAGATATAAAAATAAAATAAAATAATTCACCATGGTTACATAATTATGGTTCAAGGCATATTTAACTTCTTTTGTGATTGGCTCACAACCATACTCATCCCATTGCACGTCGATAAGAGAAAACCATCATAATTAATATCATCACTACATAATCACCTAATAACTATTGCAAGGATACTAACTGCAAGGAAAACAAGTTTTTACATGTGTTTTTATTGAAGCACTTCTCCTTGTTATGATTTTAGTGGAGGTAAGGGGGCAAAGGTATTCTTATTTGTGCACCTAAAAACAATCAAGTGCAGTGATGCTCAATGATAACACATGCATCGATGCACTTGTATATCTAAATGTTCTCTTGCACATAAGAATTAAAAAATGTCCTCCTGTGCTCCAATTTTGTAAAACGTGTTTTCTTTTTAAATGCCACCTTGGTGTGTACTAATTAGCACATACAATAGAACTAATGATCAATAACATGTACAACATCACTAATTCATCTTGGTACATAGTGCGTCACTTTAGGGTTAAATACAATAACTCAAATTTTGTAAAAAATATCATTTGAAAAAAATAGAATGTGGTGTGTTCTAGACTTACAAATGCACCGATATGTACAATACCATGTGTGTCATGTTAGGGTTAACAATTTTGAAAAAAAATCACTTATTGGTGCACCATATAAATGTAACCACACTAATTTGTAGTGATACTAGGTGCACTAGTACATAATGATACTAGGGACATTGCAATAGGGTTAAATTTTAGAAAAAAACCAAACCATGTTTGTATTTGAAAACCCACATCATTTATAAATTTGTAAAAACCCCTTGAATTGAATTTTTTGATTTCCACAAAACTATGCCTCTGTAGTGGAGATGAGATCGGATAGTTTCCTTAATATATCATAATTTACATTTTCACAATTATAGCTTTCCAATTTAGCTTGTAAATTCACATTTTTTCAAAATTTTTAAATGTCGCCAATGTGGTCATTTGTAAATTCATACACCAGGAAATGATACATTTATAGGTCGCACAAAATACAATGCTACATACCATTCTATGTGCACTGAACATTTGAATATGATTGATGCACCAATTKATTAAAATATTTGATGTAGTATGGAATGTTATGAAGCATCGTTCATGGGGTGTAACATCCACTCACATGAACCACAAAACATAAGCATCTATAACATTATATGTGATGCATGCATGGATGACTCAACACACTATATCTATTGTTATCCCAACCTCTAGTGTTATCCCAACATRTTGTTCCATCACCATGCCAAATTTGCRTACACCTACAACAYRCARTGCATTGACATGGACTAGCAATATCRTTGTTCAATACTACAACTTATTTTATGCACACAAACATCATCTCCATCAAACCCCAACCTTCCATGGTGACATCAKAGGCCAGGTRGGTGATGTCCAAGCCTCCAAAGGCTAGTGTCCAAGTGAAAATATGTGATGACTCATCTCCTAGCCATGCTAGAGTGCCTCCAAAGGAAACATCCTCCATCCTCTATGCACAAAATCGCTGGGGTGCTCTGCCCATCCTGTGGGATTCCAACCCATGTATGTGGCATAATGATCAACCTGCTCAAAACCAAGCCCATCTGTCCATCACCCAAGGTTCCAAGGATGTGAGAGCCACTGTCCAAGGACGTTGAGTCATTGGATAACTCACTACTCTTCATCACACGTTCCAAAGTCCTGCAATGTGGCACAATGTCCTGGGAACAACACCAAACGTCCCTCAAAGAACCATGTCAGAGGAATTCAAAACAACACATAATATAAGACAAAGTAAACCAATGTTCATAAGACACGTTAGTCCTTAAATCATGCAAAGTAAGTTGATGTTTTAGATAGAATCCATGTAGAACAATTCACCCTAGTATCCCCTTCAAGTATAACCCAAGCCCAAGACCTTGTGAAGGTTACCAAGTTTAGGTATGGGAGGGCCTTCATCCAACCCTATTAGGTGTGTCACCTGAACAATAAGTTACCCAAGTAGAGAAATAGGTCCTGAGAGTGACAAGGGAAATTAAAAATCCATCAAGAGAAAGTATGAGTGTGGTATGGTATTAGGCTCACTTCATGGCTTATGATATCCATTTCTATGAGCGCCTTTGTAGAGGTGGCACTTGCTTTCTTGAGATACCCTTTCGTCAATACTTTTTGCATTCTGAACCCATTATTTTTCCTTTTGATACCCAATTATTATTTGCAAGTCCGCTTTATAAGGTTTCAAGCTTAATTCCTTTATATTTTATTGGGAAATAGTCCTTTATAATTGGTGCATTCATTCACATCCAAACATGGGAGAATACCATTAGAGGGGGTAGATCTCAAGCTGGAATGAGGATTTTATGCTGGCCTTTAT
>JASDQU010333781.1:0-11523 GCA_032191745.1 Picea mariana
GTTGCAACAAGTCCATTGGACTTTCTTCATTCTATGCCTTCATCTTTAAGCTCGATTTCCTTCTAGTTCTCTTCTTCTCGATCTTCCAACTTACATGGCCAACATCTCATCTGTATTACAAACATACAATCATAATGAGATATCATTATAACAATTTTCAATCATAAATGTCAAATCTATTTTATACAGAAAAAACTGAATTTTCTAGGAATGGGCTTCCCGCTCATAATTCATTTGGCTCTTGCAGCTGCAGGCATAACCCAATACCATTATTCCTACAATTTTCTCAACCTTCAATCAACCAAACCAATTGTTAGTATATCATAGAAAATTTTAATTACTCAAATCTTCTTATATACAATAAATAAATTTCCCCAGGCATGAGGATTTTGCTCACAATACTTGGCTTTTGTAGCAACAAGAATTGGTATTATGTATGGGATTACATCCCTACCCCATCCAAGACCGTTCTCTCTTTCTTCAACCTTTCATTCAACCACACAAACTATTAGCATAACATAACAATTTATAACTATTAATCTCTCAAATCTATTTTATACAGGAAAATAAAATTTCCAGGCATGGATTTTCTGCTCATAATGTGTGGCTTCTGCAACTACAGATATCAATCTTCCTTATGGGCTTACATACCTACCATATCCAAGACCATCCTACCTGCAATTTTCTCAATTTACACTTAGCCAAAAAAGATTGTCAATAATTATTAAATTCCAATTTCCAAAATTGTTTTATACAGAAAAATAAAGTTTCCAGACATGAGCTTTTGCTCATAATGTTTGGCTCTTGCAGTAGCATGCATTGGTATTCTTTATGGGCTTACATTTCTGCCATATACAAGACCATTCTTACTGCAATTTCTTCAATTTACACATAGCCAAACAGATTGTTAGTAATCATGCACATTTTAAACAGTTCATGAAATGATCTCATAATTGAAATTTACCAACAATTCAATAATTTCCAGCCATTATTGACATTAAAATGGAATTCAACTATTAACTGGAATGAACTCATCATTATCTACACATGTGTTATCAACAAATATTTTCTTTCTTCTATCCAGATTTTTATTTTATTTTATTACTATGTTCCCCTGACAGAGCTTTTCAATAATTCACCATTATGTAACTACTCTAACATGCAACTTTCTTGTTGCATTATCCAACAACTCCAGAAGTATTCTCAAATTCATGAGTTAGCCATACTCGTGCCATTTCAGGTTTTAACATAATCATTTCTATGCTATACAATATATACATGCATTCAATAATTTGTGTAATACCACTTGTAACATTTTCAACAACTCCAAAAAGTGATCACAACATCGTAACAAACAATAATTCAATCACCTTCAACTAGTAATTCATATTAAATATAATGCAAATATCCATCATTATATATTTGCAACACAACAAATAATTACCAATAAAATAACAATAAATGTGCCAATACCCATGGCCACATTTACACAATGCATCTCTACATTGACTATATAATACCACATAACTATGTCATGCATTCACCAACGTGAGTTGGAAGGTCTGGCCAACGACTCAACACATCATCCACAAACTTCCTACTGGTTGCCTGACTATTTGTATACCTTCCTTTTCAATCCAAACACAACACCAAGAATATAATTCTTAAGTGCTCTTTAGTGTCGACAAAGTCGTTGGAGTCCAAACATCGACTATAGAGTAGATTCCACTGAGCACTCACATAACACTATAGCCCTTCCATATCCAACCATCTCATGGTCTCACACATGACTAACTCTATGGATATTTATTGTTATATCAAGAGTATGTCTCTTGAATTGACCTAGTTATGATCTCATAACCAATCATAACAAAATATGCAACTAAATTTTGTCTGAATGCATTCTAGCATCAACAACATTTATATACTCTACACCTTTGGCCATTACATATCAATTTACATATTGAAAACTTAATTGAGGGAATTCTTACCTCAAATCCCTTTAACATCTATGCATCAAAAGAAACCAATTGCATACCTGCATGGTTGTTATCAACCTACTTGATACTACCTAATCAACTGGTATTTGTAAAATCTCACAAGATTTTTCTTCCATCTTTCGATAACCATTCCTACTACTTTCATGGGTTTTCCAAAGATGGAAGTCATAAGCAACAACAAAAACATCCACATATTTAACCAGGCTATATCAATTTTCCCGAATACATAATCCATAATCCATAATCCATAATTAATCATACTCAATTGCTATAACATCATTATTGCATGTATATAACAACAAACTATTATAAGTTCTCAAGCATGCGATATGCATATCCAAGCATGTACATATGCACAATGCACATCTATATGCACCAAACATTCACTATCAACATGCCTACTAATGCATATGCATTCTAACTTCATTCTATGCATCATGAACTCTAGTGCATTTATGTTTTAATTCACTTATTATTTATTTATTTATGTTGTAGTCAGTTGTCTTTGAATTTATTTAGATCCTTGTTGCCTTGTGTGCTCCCATTCTACTCATCTACACTACTGTTCCCTAGTCTGAATACTTTCTATCCAAGTTCCACTTGGACATTATGCAATCCAACCAATTTGTTCTATTTACAATAACCTCTCCTAGGCAGACATATCCAAACATTACCTTTATGAAACATTCCAGCACCTTGGAATGAGGTAGCTCACAACATTCCATCAACTTACCCATAATCATTCCACACCCCTGCTATTACTTCTAGTTGTCCACTGGGTTACCTCATTTAACAATTCCTTATGAATCCATACTTTTCTTACTCAACATCATTCCCATTGAAAATCTATTTTCATTCAGTGGCACTTTTCAAGTGAAAGAGCATTTATTATCCTATCCTTGATTTCTCTGCATTGGTATCATGCTTCCACTGTCAACTCTGATATCAGAAGTGGCTTTCTTGCTCTGAGTGATTTTATACGAGTAGCTAAGTCATATATAGCAAATCCTTCCTAGGCACTCCTCTGCTTGGCATGTAGAGATTATTCACACACAACCTCTTGAGCTCTTTGTTTTCTTTCACATCAAGCTTGCAGTTGTCTACACATCTCTACCTTCAAGGCTATGGAGTCTTATTTTTCCTTTCTATGCCCAATAATGACATTCTTCCTCCACAAGATTCATATAATATGTGACTATTTTTGTTGTTGTGTCTTGCAATTCATTCTGATTATGTAGTAGCTGAATAATAATTCTTTTGTTCCACTCTTCTTTAGTTCTTTATCCACTTTTCATTACTTGCCATGTAGCTCTTTATTGCCTCAACCACCTTGTACAAGCTATGTCACGCTTCCATGACTCTAATATCCAATCTTAGTCTTGAGTTTATCTTATTATACCTCTAATTTTGCCAAATGTGCAAGCACCCATTTTGTTAGAATTATACATATTATAGAAATCTATCAATTAATGCTACATGTACTTTTTCTGCTCAGTTCATCAAGAATTATATAACAATTACCCAAATTCTAATAACTCTAGGTTATTCTCCTCTGAATCATCTTCCAACAACTATACTCATTCCCTGATTCGATCTCTGAGTTGAAAGTTATGGCTTATTGAAAAAGCCATCTTCACCCTATTTTTGCATTTTCTCCACTGGTGTAATTTTATTGAAATGCTAGCTTTAGTCAACTGCAGAAGAAAATATGTCACGAACTAGAGAAAATTTTATATGAGGAAAAGATAAAAAAAAATGACAAGGAATTCATATCAATTCTCATATTTTCAATATGATGCTTCAGTAAAACACTACAACAAACTGGAAATGACAACTTTGCCCTTTTTCACCTCTTTTTCCAGACTTGGAATTTTTGGCAAAATTGACTATCTCTCCATCTGTGTACTTCTGGAAAATTTTCACTAAACCAAAGTTCTTTGTATTGATGAGTATATAAAATGTTGAATAAATAAATTTTATCATTTTTGTGAAATGGGGTCACTTTTCTTCCTTCGAAAATCTCGAAAATCCCCAAAAAGGGTCCGAAATAGTGGATTTTGGCCTATTTCAACATCCTCATTTCAATCCCCTTAGGATTTATTTAGTTCCTTCATGGGTTATTTCCATGTCTACTTTCTCGAGACACTCTAAGAATATCAACTTAATCTGGACCTTTTCCAATGATTTGGACCCAAATCTTCAAAAGCCACTATTTGAAAATTTCTTACAAATCCAAGCATAAATGGACAAGGGCCCTCTCTGACACTTTCGTAGAAATCCTCTTTTTGGAAAACACCCAAAAGTTTCATACCAATATGACTTAATCTGCTCTAGTTATGGTGATTTTCACTATTGTTCTGAAATCATAAGCATTCTGGACCATTGATCTGCTCTCTAACGATGATCGACGATCGATGATTTCCTTTGCGAACCAAACCTTCCCACCGATATTTCCGATGCTCGATCATCAACCATTGACCATTGGTTCTTTTTATCCACAAATGAGTAGTCGCCCATGAATCTCGTCGATGCCTGAACATCGACCATCGACAATCTTCCCCGAAACCCCAGGTTTCCCACAAATCTCGCCGAACCCCGACCATCGACGATTGACCATCGCTTAACTAACGTGGAAACTATGTTGATGTGGCATGACATGTGGATGCTGACATGGAATGACACATCATCATCCTTCCTTTCTCCATCGGCCATCAACAATCATAGATTTCCTTTGGCCGAATGAAAATTCACCCCTAACTCGTCGATCCCCGATCCATCCGCCATCGACGTTCTCCAATGTTATTTCGTCTAAGTTCAACACTTCACCAAAATTTCTTGATCCCTGATCCGTCGGCCATCGACGATCAGAGATGTCTCATGGTGAAATTCAACACTTTTCCAAACTTGTTGATCCCCAACCATCGACCGTTAGTGATCAAAGATGTCTCCTGGCGAATTTCAACACTTCACCAAACTTTCCCATCCCCGACCATCAATTGTCGGGGATCAGAGGTTTCTGTTGAAAAAATGAAAAATTCACCAAATTATGTTGACCCCCGACCATCGACTGTCGGCAATTGGTGATTTCTGTTAGGGAATTTCAACACAACCATTTTTGGCCAAAACCCAGGTGAATATGGGTCATTGATCTCCCACTAAAACTTATCTCAACCATTGATTTCCTCTAACTTCCAAATGGCCGAAAATGAACATGGACTGTCGATCTTCCTCATTTTAAAACCACAGAAATAAATCTCAGTTGTTGATTTGGAAGCTTTGTCAAACTTCGAAACTTCATCAATTTTTAAATTTATCAAGGGCAATTCTAGGCCGTTGATCTCAAGATCGAACACAATCTTGGTCGTCGATCAACTGAACTTTACCTCGCACTACAAAAACCATTAAAATACAATTTTTCAACCTGCCAAGTTGAATGCGTATCTACAACTCTGCAGATCGAATCTAATAAACTTCTTAGACAATCTCGAATCATTTAAACTCGGATATGCTCACTAATTTGGGGATCTTTCTCTACAATCTTTCCATTTTCCCCCAATTTCATTCAAATCAAAGTATGCAACAATGAATTTCTCAAAATCACACTCATTCTGGCCCATACCAGTCCTATTTTTGAACGAGAAGCTCTGATACCAATCTGTAACATACCCAATGACCCATAGGTCGGGCACGCTACTAGAGAACACATTTCTTTAACTAATTTCAAATTTTGATAACATTTAATTAAAAAAGAAGCATTAAAATATTTCACTAACCACACATGCAATAATCAAGATTCATGCCAAACCATCCAAGAAAGGAACAATGTGCCATGCACAACAATAACCAACAAGTAGGCACATTATAAATATGAATCTTAGAGATAATAATAATACNCATAGAGAGAATTTGTCTTTAATTAAACCATCACCAACTGGCTACAGACTAAGGACGTTCCTCCCAACCATAGACATTGTTGTTCCAATTCTTGACAGCAGATCACCCTTGAGCCAGGGCTATGAATCCACAAGGACGGGTCTTAGGCCAAATCTAAAACACACAACAATTGGCTAATAAGCTCTCAGGTTTTCCCAACCACACAATAATCTTAATTTCCTGCTCTATTTCCCCTTCAGCTTGCAAAACCCAAAGAAATGATCCCATTTCTCTACCATGCAGTCCCTTAGGTTGTTCCATTTCTCTCTAGGGCTCTAGTGCTACTGGTAAGGAAATATCCTTGGTGGAAACTCCAAGGATTCTCATCTGTGGATAGTTCTTTCCGAACTGTCATAAAACTCATGCACACAAACATCCATTCCCACATGGAATGATCAATAATTATTCACAACCATATCATAATGGCTCTTCTCCTCCTTCCATTCATTTCCATTCTAAGCCCAAGAGCACACGAATTAGCAAGAGTGAAATGAGGAATTCTCAAAATGAAATGATTAACCAAGAACAATGAACAACAACCAAATAGCCCACAGACAGGGTTTATATAATTACAAGAACCAAGAATCACATGGCCTCCCTAAGAATCTCATGTAACCATTTTTCTCAATTAAAACCAAAATGGGTATATAAAATATAATAAAAAGACTTAGCCCCTTTATCCCCCCTGTCTCATGGAATCATAGCCCCCTATCTCTTGTCCTTGTTCGTCTGGCAACCAACGATATATATATAACATTTCTAAGCACTTCGACCCCTTTCCAACTTTATCAGCTCACCAACCTAAGTCACATTTACATAATACATTCTAGTTCATATGGATCAAAACCGGGGTGCTACATTGCACAATGAACATACTATGTAGTAAGTACAAATCTCATTATGGTTTGTTCTCATGAGAAAGCAAAGGGGTCTGAAGCCCATCTGTGAACACATTCAAGTTGATATACCCCTCGATTCATATGGGGATAACAAGGTACTAGTAATCACACTCTTGATTTAGTGCTTGATGTTAGTTTTATGAGCAAAAAACGATAAACATTACATACATAAACTTTCACATAATATGTCACACACCCAACCCCCTAAGTGCCTTTTTAGGGATGGGGTATTAAATTTTTTACTTTTTGTAAACTATCTGTCTTCCTCCCTTTCACAACTCCATCGTCTTCTGCTTGTCAAGAGCTTTCCAACGATAGTAACTTTGCCCAAAACAAGGCTATGGAACGGAAGTTGTGACCTTCCTAAGTTCTCGGGTTTACATAGGCAACATCTCTTTCACTACTACATGACATCTCATTTTCCATGCCAATCAACGTGGCGATGCCCTGATTATGATGTGGCACTATCCTAGCATGCCACAGTGGAAATTTAGTCCACAAAAACCTACAACTATCGTCACTCAGACCTTCTTCCAACACACTCTTTGCTTGCCTCTCATGGATATGGTATTGAAGAATATTCCCTCTCGATACAATCCATTCAAAGTTTGAGCAGTTAACGCAGTCTCACTTTCTCGAACCCAAGGTATCGAGGAATATTCCCTCTCCCCTCGATGGATGGTCTCGATGCATGCAAGATCTCCCGACCTACGGTTAGGATCCATTCGATGCCTAAGGTTTACTTTTCCTACTGGACTCCACTAAACTCGTCAATGATCACACGTCATCACACTGATGCTCTTAATCGGCATCAACTCACCCTTCTCTCTCAATTTTCTAAGTGGGACATGCGATAATCAATGGTTGAGATTGAGTTTCATTTATCACCTAGATCATTGCTGCCATAGTGCACCTGTCTCTTGACGTGAAATGTGGCTCAATATCCACTTGACATGTGGACCCATCACGACTCGCCATGTCACCATAGGGTGTTTAGGCTCGCTCGACCAGAAAATGACATTTGTCCCTCTCCTATAACCGATTAAAATACTTAATTAATATTTCTTAAAATACCACTCTTTGGTATTCAATTACTTAAACCTCATTAGGGATAATTATTCTCTACAAACTAATTACCCTCATAAACACATATTTACTTTACCTAATAATTCACTTAAGTACCATTACTGTAATGATTATCTTCTAATGTAATTAATTATATTATAACATAATCAATATTATGTTCCAATATAATTAAGTAGGTTGTAATATAATTAGGCCTTTAATCCTTGAATTGCGTATTAATCAAAGAATCTGGCTTATGACTTCACGCCATTATCTTCATGTTATATATATATATATATTAAAATGTATTTAATCATACATATTATTGCAAAACCCCTCACGTGCATTATTATAAATTTTATAATTCTCAAGATAATTCAATGGATCACATTTGGAGCCTTTCAAAGTCACACTCCAAGCCCTCGGAGTTGTACTCTGAACCCTTCGAAGTTGTTACTCTTAGTACCCCAAGGTAAACTGTGAAAGTGGTCACCACTTGAAAGGCTTGAAACTTACGTCAATTTATTATACATTAAATTTTATACGAACCCAGGCTATTATTTAATATAATATATCATTTTAGGTATTTAAGCCTCCTTCACGTGCATTATCAAACCTTTATAATCTTATAACATTATAACACTATTAAATATTAAATCAACTCGGACTTGAAAAGTGGGTGTTCCTCTCAACAGTTCTATCACCAATCACATGTGAGTAGGGTTTTGATTTTTCTATATATTTAAACTTTATAACCCCCATGTCATCGCTTTGACGGCTTCAGACTTTGTTTAAACATTCCCTTCCATCCACTTTGAATGGTCAACTCCGAGTAAACTTCGGTCTTGAAACTCGTGTGCACCTGACGTTCTTCCAACAACCAATCATGAAGAGGCATTATTTTAATGTTATTTAATATGGGTGGGGTCTTATATGGCGTTGTCTAACTGTTTTATGTTTTGGATTTTTTCGTTGGAATAAAATGACATAAATATGCATGAAATCATTTTTTTTTGTTATTTAAAATCCATTTTTGAATGTAGAAATGGATTCAACATGCCGAAAACCCCCTGGGGCACTTGGATTATGTAGAAATAATCACTCAAATTTGTGGCTCTAACAATATCTCACTAGATTTCGGGAAAACATCCCTGGAAAATATCGTCGAACAAGAGCCAAAACATAGAACGTTTAGACCACGGTGTCTTATACTGCCCAAATTTTGGACTTCGAACATTCCCTCCTCGCTCGTCACTTCAAAGGCTTTAGACATTATTCAACTACCCCTTTTTATTTACTTTGAGAGGGTTTTGGAATTTGTGTCGAATTATTATAGTGTTATATTGTTCAAGACTCCATTGGTCTTCGTTCTCCATACGTTCACTCCTTTCTCATTATTTTGAAGACCAATCACAAGCTAGCAAGGTTAATCTTTATAAATTATTTTATGTTTAAAACTTCATTGGCCATCTCCATTACTCCATTCTCTGTGCTCCAACATGATGGAAATTATAATAATCAATAAACATATATTAATTTACATATTCGGGCTGTGTTGAGAAAATAAGAGTATTTTCACAGCTCCAAGTATTTGAACACTGACAAATAAAAATGCCCTAAATATAGAATTTCTTTAAGAGCATTGAGCTACATGTGCAAAGTATGTATTTTATGAAATAAGGAGAAACCCGAGGGGAGGATTTCAATACCTCCATTAATCACGCACCAAATATAAATATAAATTCTTATTATTCAAGTATTAAAACATTTAGATGGTAATTTATGAATTTACCATTCATTATCAGATTTTACCATTTGTTCAACTTTGTCTAGAAAAAATAGAAATTGCACATTCTCATTTATAATTTTTTATTATTTATTTGTTAAATTTGTTTTCGAGCATATTTACATGTCTTGGAAGTAAAAATCCTCCCTCGTAAAACTTTATGTTTACCGAAATTTACACAATTCCTAATTACAAGCATTTCTTTACTAATTTTTAGGGATTAATCATTATTCCCAATTCTTTCCATTTGGACATCCATTTTTCTGTGTAACTTCAAGAAAAAATGGTTTTCTTACCAAATTCAAAGGAGAATTTAATTATCCACAATATCTCAATTTCTAGATTTCACTTTTATTTCAAATTTAGAAATTTAAAGTGCATTCTCATTCCTTTCCTAATGTTTGTTTGTAAAAATTCTTTGCCTCTTCTCTAATGTGTGGTTTTCTCTCTTATTGTCAAATAGGGGTTGATCTTCCTTCCAGTTCTAAGTCTGGTAGATTTTTCAGACCAACAGAGAGGCCAAAATCCTATGCCCAACCTTCAAGTTTCTAACAGAAAGTTGGAATTTCATAATTATGAAGTTGATTTGGGGTGACTATGGTGGCTTGACACTACTAACATTTGATAAATAGTTCATATAGACTAATACAGATAAACAGCCAACATTCTGCTCCAAATTTGATTTAGAACCCATTACTAACAACTTTTTTTTCTAGACAGGGCAAGCAGAAAACAAATGATAGAATTACCAGTTTGACTAGTAATTTTGTCTAAGTGTGACCTGCATTGTTGATCTGAAATCGGAAGCATTCTGGACCATTGATCCGCTCTCTATCAACGATCGACGATCGATGATTTCCTTTATGAACTAAACCTTCCCACTGATCTTCCCAATGACCGATCATCGACCATCAGCCATCGATTGCTTTTCTTCGCAAACCAGAAGTCTCCCATGAATCTCGTTGATGCCCGAACGTCGACCATCGACCATCGATAATCTTCTCCGACAAACCCAGGTTTCCCACAAATCTCGTCGAACCCTGACTACTGACGATCGACCATCCCTTCACTAATGTGGAAACTATGTTGATGTGGCATGACACATGGATGTTGACATTGCATGACACATCATCATTCTTCCTTTCTCCATTGGCCATCGACAATCATAGATTTCCTTTGGCTGAAAAAAACTTCATCGCAAATTCATCGATTTTTGATCCATCGACCATCCACAATCTTCGATGTCATTTCGTCGAAGTTCAACACTTTGCCAAAACTTGTCGATCCCAGATCCTTCAGTCATCGGTGATCAGAGATGTCTCCTGGTGAACTTCAACACTTCGCCAAACTTGTCGATCCCCGACCATCAGCCGTTGGTGATTAGAGATGTCTCCTCGCGAACTTCAACACTTTTCCAAACTTTCCCATCCCGGACCATCGATCATTGACGATCAGAGGTTTCTTTTGACAAATTGAAAAATTCACCAAATTCTGTCAACCCTCGACCATTGACCGTCGACAATCAAAGATTTATGTTGGCGAATTTCAACACTTAGCAATTTTCGGCCAAAACCCAGGTGAATATGGGTCATTGATCTCCCACTCAAACTGATCTTAACCGTTGATTTCCTCCGACTTCCAAATCGGTGAAAATGACCATGGACCGTCGATCTTCATCATTTTTAACCACTGAAATGAATCTCAGTCGTTGATATGGAAACTTTGTCAAACTTCAAAACCTTGTCAATTTTTAAATTTATCAAGGGCGATTCTAGGTCACTGATCTCAAGGTCGAACGTGATCTTGACCATCGTTCCTATGAACTTTTCCCCACACTACA
>JASDQU010333784.1:0-12738 GCA_032191745.1 Picea mariana
TACCAAGAATAAAGCAGACTCAAATCTCTACTTCAAAATTATGGATAATGAACCAGTAATATTACTACTGTATGTGGATGACTTATTCTTAACTGGAGAAGAAAAATTCATTGCTGAATGTAAAAAGAGACTTGCCGCAGAATTTGAAATGAAAGACCTTGGTCTAATGCATTACTTCTTAGGTCTTGAGGTATGGCAGAGCCCAGAAAGGATCTTCCTTAACCAAGGGAAGTACACAGCCGAAATCTTAAAGAGATTCGACATGCTAGAATGTAAGTCCATGAATACACCCATGGAAACGAAGCTGAAGCTGTTGGTCGATACTTCGTCAGACTTGATAGATGCCACACTGTACAGACAGATTATTGGATCGCTGATGTACCTGACGAACACCAGACCAAACATTTGTTTTGTAGTGAACACCTTGAGTCAGTTTCTGGTAGAGCCCAAACGTGTTCACCTAATGGCTGCAAAACATGTGATGAGGTACCTTAAAGGTACAATGGATTATGGTCTCAGCTATGATGGAGATCATGACTTCACATTGAGTGGATACACTGATTCAGATTGGGCAGGAAGCGTTACTGACAAAAAGAGCACTTGCGGATGCTGTTTCAGTTTGGGATCAACCATGATCTCGTGGCAGAGTAGGAAGCAATCCAGTATTGCTCTCAGCACAGTGGAAACAGAGTACATTGCCGCATGTTCTGCTAGCTGCGAAGCTATAAGGCTTCGAAAGTTGCTGACTGACCTATTTGAATTGGAGATGAGAGCAACCGTGATTCTATGTGACAATCAGAGCTGCATAAAGATGAGAAAGAATCCTGTATTCCACGACAGGTCGAAGCACATAGAGATCCGCTATCATTTCATCCGCGACATGGTATAGAGAGGAGCCTTGAAGCTCCAGTACATTAACACGGATGAACAGGTTGCTGATGTGTTGATCAAAACTCTATCTCATGTAAAGTTTGAACACTTTCGAGATAAGCTTGGTATAGTCCGAAAGGACCCTTCCTGAAAGGGGGAGTATATATATATTCCTTGCTTCTGACTTCGCTGTTAGACGTAAAGCAAGATGAGTCATTGCTTCTGACCTCGCTGTTAGACGTAACGCAAGACGTTGTGTGTTCCTTGCTTTTGACCTCGCTGTTAGACGTAAAGCAAGATGAGTCATTGCTTCTGACCTCGCTGTTAGACGTAAAGCAAGACGTTGTGTGTTCCTTGCTTCCGACTTTACTGTTAGACGTAAAGCAAGATGTTGTGTGTATTCCTTGCTTCTGACCTAGTTGTTAGACGTAAAGCAAGATGATTTCTTGCTTCTGACCTCATTGTTAGACGTAAAACAAGATGATGATGTGTTCCTTGCGTCTGACCTAGTTGTTAGACATAAAGCAAGATGATTCCTTGCTTCTGACCTTGTTGTTAGACGTAAAGCAAGATGATGATGTATACCTTGCTTCTGACCTAGTTGTTAGACGTAAAGCAAGATGTGACTGACACTGAGCTACCAGCTTATCAGCTGTGACATTGAGCCATTGTAGTACTGTGATGTGCCAGCCTAGTGATGTGATGAGGTATCATTTTTATTGATACATATTGATGCAGATGATGATGGCATTCTTTCGAGAATGACGATACTGCCGATGAAGAAAACTTTCGATGACTCGTAAATATGCCAGCCAATGTTCCAAGACGATATTGACGATACTGTCCTTCTGATGCCATTGATGATGTAGACCTCTCTCGCCTGATGCTGTTGAAGAATACCCCTCTTGTTAAGGGGGAGTGTTGAAATAATGTAACTGCAAAGAGTATTCTTATTATTATTGATATATTATTTATAAGATTAATCCCCATTGTGGATTAATCATGTCCGTAATTGTATTAGGACCAAATCCCCCTTTTGCGGATTGGTCAATAGACAATTGTAATAGGCAGAATAAGAATTCGGCCCCAACAATTATTATTGAGACCCATAAAAATAATAAAGGTGGGTTTACCCACCTAGAGTGAGAGGTCGACCCTGCTAGTGAAGACCCTTCACACGTGCCAGACTTGTATATATAGAGAGGCTAGCGCCTCACTTTAACACACAACACACTTGCTCATTTTCTAAGAGGCAAGCTGCAACTTACCAGTTGGAGAGAGGGAGAAGAGTGGTGCATCTTTTGGAGAGGACTATCTGTATTGGTTTGAGTTATCTCTTGACATTGTATTGGCTATTTATGATAAGGAAGTTTTTGCTGGGTTTTCTTTCCCTAGAGGGTTTCCCAGGATAAATGCTGTGTCTCTTGTGAATGTGTATTTCTCAGTGATCTTGTTCTTATGTTGCTCTTATCTATTGAAATGCAAAGAACTATAGTAATGGCATAAACATTAACACTTTTACGGCTAATGGAGTCACTTGCAGCAACAAAACTTGAAGGAAATGAATGATAATGTAAGAGCTAAGGACCAAGAAGGATGATGATTGAGGTGTTGGTAACTCAAGGCCTCAATCAACAAGCCTTAGAAGGAAAACAACTACTAGGAAGTAGGTAACCCTAGGGCCTAGCAGTTTTCCTTCTTCTTTAACTCAAGCCTGAAACAATTAATGGCTAGATGAAGCAAATGACACTAGAGTGCTGCAATGGCAGGGCTCTAGTACAATGCTTCAAAGGTAGGGTTTCTAGCACAATCTAGTAGGTGAAAAATTGTTAAGACAAGGACAATAACACGTGCTTGTTCTCCTAGGGTTTTAAACTAGCAATTTCATAATCTTGGAATAAATGCAAAGTAAATGTACCATAACCATTCAAAGAAAAGAAAGATTGCAGAAATTCACTTACATCTACCAAGAATAATCTAGCAATAAGCCTAGTTGAAGATTTTCCATCAAGAAAAATGCCAAGAAACACCAAATTAAGCCTCCTCCAATAAGGGCGCCTAAAATTTCAGCCAATAAACCCTAAGGAGGGTGCAAATTTCAAACCTTACTTGTGTGAGTGAAAGATTATGAAAAATACAAGGGTTTAAACCCTTGTTTATACAATACTAATGACCAGAGTTAGGTCAAAAAAGGCCAACATGGCCTGTTACACAATATCCAGTTTTTACATTGAATGTCATAATTAAACAATGTTCCACCAAGACTCCGGGACGGGGGTGTGCTGGAGCGGGGAGACGCACAGGGGGGACGTGTGGGAGCACCCCCCAATTTTGGGGAAATTCATGGGGGACGGGGGGACATGGGGACGTCAGGGTCCCTAGCATAGGGGTCCCCGTCTCTAAAATTATAAAAAATATATAAATATTAATGATAAAATCCCAATAATAACAATTCAGCCCATGTAAATTACTAAATTCATCATTGTCCATACTAAATAGTAAATAGTAAACAGTAAACTAGTACTAAATTTAAATTTGTAAACGATATAAATAATAAACATGATTGAGATTATGATTTCAGATTCAGTAATGAAATACATTGATTCAGATTATGATTCAGTAATGAAATACTTTGATTCATAAATCATAAATGAAACAGATATAGTAAAATGTTGTGCATCTATAAGCACCCCTTTTCGAGGGGGGACACCTAGAAGCACCCGTTTTGGGGAAACACGCCCCCCACACTGGGGAAACACACCCCCCTGCGTCTCCCCGAGTTTCCCCAGAAGGGGGACGTGGGGAAACGTTTCCCCAGGAGCACCCCCATCCCGGGTGCGTGCGAAACGTGGGGGGCGTGCACCCCAGCCTGGGGGATGCGTCCCCGTGGAACACTGTAATTAAACCCTAAAACAAGCTGTAAAGTTGACGTCATGCCGTTTTACGGTGACGTTAGGCCCTTTTTGGGCAACGTTGGCATCCTGGAGCAAAACGTTAGGCCTCCTTGGGCCTCAGGATCTTGCCACACGTGACACTTGGCACACAACTGCCTCCAAAACATCCAAAACGCTGGATGACGTCATGGGTGAGCTGGTTGATGTCATGGGCCTTCCAAGGCCTACATCATGGTGAAAAGGGCACAACCACCCTGGGTCTAGGACTGCCAGGCTGTCCCTGGTGAAACGTCATCCTCTCTCTCTGGTGCAATCCCCTGATCTGTCTCTGCCCCTAGCTGAGGTCTCAACATCCATCAGGTGGGATTTGAGCCCTATGGAGGTCCGAACTAATCATCTCCCCATATGTACCTGTCCATCGGGTGTGGCCCTACAACATCGACAAATACGCCCTCCATGGGCTCATAAGTCACAGGGATCATAGCAATGTCAATCACATCTAATCATCAAGTTATTTAAACATGTGCATGAAACCCTTTTTACCCAGACAAGTGCTCAAAGACGTTACAAGCCAAGTTTGGAGGGGATGCTAGGACGTCCTATTGGGCTAGTGCTCATTGGATGTGGGATGTTCCTGGGTGAAGTCAAATCCAGGCCATGTGAGTGGATGAAGTGGTAAGGGATGTCTGGGCAATGGGTGCAGTGATAGCAGGGAAATGTATGGCTTACTTGTGGGTGCCTCTGAAGAGGGTGAGCTGCACCTTGTCACGGATGCAAATGTTTCCAAGCCCATTCATGCCTTTTATCTTTTATTCTTATTGCTTTTTCTTTCAAGAGGCTAGTTAGGGGACACTGCCTTAGCGTGGTGAGTAGTGGTGGCAATGTTACCCATAAGCATTTCACGGAAATGAGAAGGCTGACTCGTGATGAGAGCCCTTTTCTCTTGTCTATGCCATCAAGAGCCACTGCCCTGGCGTGGTGACCAGCTGTTGGTAGTGTCATACCGCTACATGCCCATGGACCTAATAGGCTTGCTCGTGATGAGACCCCCTATGCTCGAACTAGGTCTTGGTTTATTTATTTTTTATGGGTCCCTCTGCTTCTTGCTGAGAAGCTTTTTATTGCTTTCTCAGGGATCCCTGGGCGAAGCATCACAAGGTTTCCTTCTTTTGGATTTTATCTTTTGCCAACTACTTTTACCCTCTGGGCCTTTAGCCTCTTCTTCCCACAAGGTAAGGTACAACCCTTAGATATTTGGCCAACCCAATGCCCAGACCAGTGTAATGGGATGGATGAGCGGGAAAAAGATGGAAAGTGGTAAGTATGGTGGGAACAAACAATGACCTTTCATGAGTCCCCCCAGTGGCAACTCAAACCCAATGGGAACCAACTTACTAGGGCATCTTGTCATTCCCCCTAGGTGTGGTCAAGTGGAAAGGCATAAGGTCCAAGCACACATTAGAAGCAAAAAGAATTAAATTCACAATTTCAATAGTTTTGAGAATCAGAGTGACACATACCATGATACCTGGACTCATTACCTCATGGAGCAAGACCCATTTCTGCTGCAAGACCAGGCTGATGTGATGGATGCTGCTGCTAGTGACAAAGTGGAGGTGCTGAAAAAGAAAAAGATGGGCCCTCCAGGGCCATGCTCAAGTCGATTTGGCTCTCGGTACTCCATGTCTAGGATTTGTGGGCCTCGAGACATAATCTCCTTAGTTATCCCTAGGCTAGGGGATAACATCTGGCTCCAACTCAGGGACATGTGCTCACCATAGAGTGCATGAGAACCTCAGCATCTCTGGCATAACCTGTGACCTGCTTGATCTCAACACAAAACTATTAGTAATCATTTGGGGTGGTGATATCACCCTTGACTCATATATATATAGTATAGAAAATGAAAGCAAACATATGTACAAATGGAAATACAAACTACTCTAGCATGAAATGCAAATGGTATATGCAATGAATGCAAATGCCTACCTACTTACCTGTACTTACCTGTGAAGTCAAGTCTCTGCCCCCCTGATGGGGTTGAGGAGGCGCCTGCTAACTGGTAATGGGCGCCTTCTTCCTTCCAATGTAGACAAATAGTAGGCATCATTCACTGACTTTCTTCCAACTCTGAAGGATCGAAGCCAAAACTGTGCATTTCCCTTGACATTAGTAGGCTCTCCCTTCTTTGTGTCCCACATCCATACTGTGTCTCCCTCTTTGTAATCTCTGGTTTTGAACTTGGTTGTTTCTTGAACAACCCTGGTGTACTGTGTAGAGGGAGGAGGGTGGGATTCTATTGTGAAAACTTCTTGTTGGGATGGCTGGATCAATACGCTATCTTCTCCTTTCTTAAACAACTTGACAACCCCAACTTCCTTGTCTTTATACTTGTTCAGGAGTTGTTGATAATCTTTCTTCTTTGGCCATTATATCTGATCAAAATCTTCTTCTGTAGCAAAAGGCATATCATCAGGAGAAAACTCAGGAAGACTTTCTATGATTGGCTCATGTGCTTCGTCAGTCTTGATGCGGTCACTAATTTCTCGCACATGGGTTTTGGTCATTGGCACATTCGAGAGACGGCTCATCGTTCCATCATTCACAGGCACATTGATATAAGTGAGGTCCATCTCTAAAGTGCCTCCCAACATTGCAACAAATTTCCTGAACAACAACATCCCCCACACATCTGGTACATCTACTACTACAATGTCCATATGGATCGTTCTCTCAGTGTATCTTCCAAGGTGTACTTCCACATTTTCAATCACCCCATGTGTGGGTATTGCTCTAGACTCAAATCCACACACATTCCTGTAAGGCTGTGTGACTTTCAGGCCTAATTGTTGCATGACCTTTAGAGACATCATGTTGGCACCTACCCCTGAATCCAGCATACAATTGTTAAGGAAGTTGTTATTTATCAATAAGGTCATGAAGAAAGGTGGGTGTTCATCATACTTGACCCTAATGTGATCAGCTTGTAGCATAATAGGAGGGTCCATTGATCCATCTGATCCTTTGAAGAAATTATCAAATCTTTCTTTGACGGATGGTACCTTGATGACTTCTCTCAAGGGGATGGTCACATGCATCTTGGCTAATGCCCCTTCAAAGTCAAAGTTTAAGTCCACTCTTTCAGTCTTGGGAAGATTTTTAGGAAGGAGAATGTTCATGGGTGGAGATCTTGTTTGGGATACTGCAGGACTAGTAGAGATAGGTTGGTTCAATTTCTTTTGTCTAGTATATACTTGGAATTCTTGTTTCTTCAACTTTTCTCTTGATTCTTGGTCAAGGTTATTTATAACCTCCATCCTAGCCTTCCTAGCTGCTTCCTTTATGCCCTCTTGATGTTCCTCATGGGTAATATTAAGGCAAATCTGGGGATCCTCTATGGTATGGTCCATTATGTTTACTTGGTCATGGCTTCCATTGTTGTAAAGACATTCATGTTCCTAGTGTGACTCACTGCATTGCAGGCACCAAGGATTTTCATCCACCACATTTGTTGGAGCTAAAGTATTTGGAACCTCTTGATCATTCTTTGGTCTGAAAACTTGGTTCCCTTTCTGGAATTGACCCTTGGAGCTCTAGGGGCTTGTTGTTGAGTCCCCTCTAGGTTAACAATCCTATTCATCATTAGCTCTTGAGTTTTTACTATGCCATCTACAGTCAGTTGTAACTTAGCCAAGCTAGCACTAATGTCTGAGGTAGGTTCAACATTGTGGACTATCTTAGGTTTAGTGTCCATTTTGACTCTCAGGGCTGAGAAAGGTTCATCTTTGGATGATAAAAGGTTGTCTTCGATCCTTGTGGCTACCTCTTGGGCTTCTTGGATCGTTTGGGGGTTTTTATCTCTGAGGAGATATCCTAATTGTCTAGTAAAGGCTTTGGTATAAATGAACAAAAGGAAACTAGGAGATGGATGATGACTCACAGGGATTTTTTGCAACAAGGTTTCAAACTTGCTGTGGAATTCTCTAATGGTCTCATTTTCCTGTTTCACGAGGTTATTCAACCTTATTAGAAGCATATTGGGGTCTTCTTTGATACTCCATTGTTTGAGGAAGACTTCTTCTAACTTATCCATGGTTTTAATATTGCCATTAGGAAGACCATTGTACCAACGCCTTGCACCATCATGGAGGGTAGCAGAGAACAATTTCATAGCCAAATCTTCAGCATCATCACTAATGGGATGAAACTGGAAGAATGCCCAAAAATTGCTCGTGTGATCCTCGACACTGATTGCATCATTACCAGTGAACTTAGGCAACTATTTCTCATACTTGGGGGGCATTTGCCTAGGGTAGCCTGGTATAGCTGTCATGTCTAACGGTTTGAAAAGATTGGATGACCATTGTCTTTGGTTATTGGCTTGGTTTGGAATAGAGGTCTGAGTTCCAGTGCTAGACATCATGTTTAAGGGAAGATTGCCTCCGAAAACTGATTTTACTACAGGAGAGTTTCGAGGAGGCTTTCTTCCAAAGGATTTGGGAGGGATGGTGTACCTCCTTGTGGATTGTGGAGTCGCCAGATAATTTTCTTGAAATTATCAAAGGAATAAGGGAATCACCCTTAGTGGAGTCACTAGGTAAGCTTGTAAGAAAAGTTCTTTGGATAAAGGATTACCGGAAAAGTGTCATTTGAGGAATATTGACTCAGTGCTCCCCGGCAATGGCGCCAAAATGTTATCGCGCAATTTGTACTTTGATAGAAGAAAAGGTTAAAGGAGAGCAAATTGGCGTAACGGGAGACTGTCCTATCACTGTCACCTCAATATGATATCTCTTTCTATTTAGGGTGGTAAGCCCAGGGGAGACGTCCCCAGTGACCTGGGGGTTTGAGAAGGCAAAATCAAAGTGGCTAGATAAAGATCCCCTCTCACAGTCACCACCGATCAAAAAGTACGGTTTTATAACCAATGAAGAGATAATATGTCAAAGTGTACCTGCCCGGAACAAAGCAACAAGAAACTATATATATTTGCAAGTACACTTGCTGGTTAGCACTTCATAAAACCATAGACTTTCTCAATAAAAGCAATTGGCTGACAATAATGAAGTAAACAGAAAATTATAACAACAATATTTATAAGGCAATACTTCATATTAACTGCCTTGCAATAGCTTCAAAAATGACTAAGAATCATTAACCATTGAAATCATAATACTAGCATTTGTTGGAAGCAAACAAGACAATGATTAAATCAGCATTTTCAACTGCTTTTAGAAGATTTTAATGCTGCAATTAATGGCTGTAGCTTACTTTGGTAACAGCAGAAATATTATTAGTAGGTTAAGCTATTCTAGGGTTAGAAAATGTTAGTAGGTTGCTTGAGGTAAAAGATTTGAGGGTTGGTTCCATCAATCAAACAAATTTAAGTTCTAAATCAGTGCCTTTTAGGGCTAATCGAGTCACTTGCAGCAGCAAAACTTGAAGGAAATGAATGATAATGTAAGAGCTAAGGACCAAGAAGGATGATGATTGAGGTGTTGGTAACTCAAGGCCTCAATCAACAAGCCTTAGAAGGAAAACGACTACTAGGAAGTAGGTAACCCTAGGCCCTAGTGGTTTTCCTTCTTCTTTAACTCAAGCTTGAAACAATTAATGGCTAGATGAAGCAAATGACACTAGAGTGCTGCAATGACGGGGCTCTAGTACAATGCTTCAAAGGTAGGGTTTCTAGCACAATCTAGTAGGTGAAAAATTGTTAAGACAAGGATAATAACATGTGCTTGTTTTCCTAGGGTTTTAAACTAGCAATATCATAATTTTTGGAATATAATGCAAAGTAAATGTACCATAACCATTCAAAGAAAAGAAAGATTGCAGAAATTCACTTACATCCACCAAGAATAATCTAGCTATAAGCCTAGTTGAAGATTTTCCACCAAGAAAAATGCCAAGAAACACCAAATTAAGCCTCCTCCAAGAAGTGCGTCTAAAATTTCAGCCAATAAACCCTAAGGAGGGCACAAATTTCAGACCTCACTTGTGTGAGTGAAAGACGATGAAAAATACAAGGGTTTAAATCCTTATTTATACAATACTAATGACCAGAATTAGGTCAAAAAAGGATGACATGGCCTGTTACACATAATATCCAGTTTTTACATTAAATGTCATAATTAAACCCTAAAACAAGTGTAAAGGTGATGTCATGCCCTTTTAGGGTGACGTTAGGCCCTTTTTGGGAAACGTTGGCCTCCTGGAGCAAAACGTTAGGCCTCCTTGGGCCTCAGGATTCTGCCACACGTGCTACTTGGCACACAATTGCCTCCAAAACATCCAAAACGCTGGGTGACATCATGGGTTACCTGGGTTACGTCATGGGCCTTCCAAGGCCTACATCATGGTGAAAATGGCACAACCCCCTTGGGTCTAGGTCTACCAGGCTGTCCCTAGTGAAACACCATCCTCTCTCTCTGGTGCAATCCCCTGATCTGTCTTTGCCCCTGGCTGGGGTCTCAACATCCATCAGGTGGTATTTCAGCCCTATGGAGGTCCGAACTAATTATCTCCCCATATGTACATGTCCATAGGGTGTGGCCCTGCAACATCAACAAATATTTTCTCCATGGGCTCATAAGTCATAGGGATCATAGCAATGTCAATCACATCTAATCATCAAGTTATTTAAACATGTGCATGAAACCCCTTTTACCCGGACAAGTGCTCAAAGACGCTATGCTATTCTACAGGCCAAGTTTGGAGGGGATGCTAGGACGTCCTATTGGGCTAGTGCTCATTGGATGTGGGATGTTCCCGGGCGAAGTCAAATCCAGGCCATGTTAGTGGATGAGGTGGTAAGGAATGTCTGGGCAATGGGTGCAGTGATAGCAGGGAAATGTATGGCTTACATGTGGGTGCCTCTGAAGAGGGTGAGCTTCACCTTGTCATGGATGCAAATGTTTCCAAGCCCATTCATGCCTTTTATCTTTTATTCTTATTGCTTTTTCTTTCAAGAGGCTAGTTAGGGGACACTACCCTGGCGTGGTGACCAGTGGTGGCAATGTTACCCACAAGCATTTCACGGAAATGAGAAGGCTGGCTCGTGATGAGATCCCCTTTCTCTTGTCTATGCCACCAAGAGCCACTACCTTGGCGTGGTGACTAACTGTTGGTAGTGTCATACCGCTACATGCCCATCGACCTAATAGGCTTGCTCGTGATGAGACTCCCTATCCTCCAACTAGGTCTTGATTTATTTATTTTTTATGGGTCCCTCTGTTTCTTGCTGAGAAGCTTTTTTTTGCTTTCTCGGGGATCCCTGGGCGAAGCATCTCAAGGTTTCCTTCTTTTGGCTTTTATCTTTTGCCAGCTACTTTTACCCTCTGGGCCTTTAGCCTCTTCTTCCCACAAGGTAAGGTACAACCCTTAGATATTTGGCCAACCCAATGCTCGGACCAATGTAATGGGATGGATGAGCGGGAAAAAGATGGAAAGTGGTAAGTATGGTGGGAACGAACGATGACCTTTCATGAATCCTCCCAGTGGCAACTCAAACCCTATGGGAACCAACTTACTAGGTCATCCTGTCATTCCCCCTAGGTGTGGTCAAATGGAAAGGCATAAGGTCCAAGCACACGTTAGAAGCAAAAAGAATTAAATGCACATATTCAAAAGTTTTGAGAATCAGAGTGACACATACCATGATACCCAGACTCATTACCTCATGGAGCAAGATCCATTTCTGMTGCAAGTCCAGGCTGATGTGATGGATGTTGTTGCTGCTGACAAAGTGGAGGCGTTGAAGAAGAAAAKGATGGGCCGTCCAGGGCCATGCTCAAGTTGATCTGGCGCTCGGTACTCCATGTCTAGGACTTGTGGGCCTCGAGACATAATCTCCTTAGTTATCCCTAGGCTAGGGGATAACAGTCTTCACTCTGTGTCTAAAGTAGCTTAAAATGGTTCTAAACTCTCTGAAGTTTTATTTGTTGAGTGATAGATATAAATGTAAATTTGTGAGTTGCTAATGTTGTTCATCTTACATATCAGATTTGGCACACACATCCATTAGCTCTTAACCCTCTCTTTCAAGTGGATATACTTGTGATTATTGCTATTGTTTCAGTTGTTTATCTTCAAAGCATTTAATCACTCATTGRAATCCTTTGTGCATGGTTTTGTTACATATATTGTGGATTCATTGAAGTAAATCGAACACTTGCATGGTTTTATTTCACTTAAAGAGGTTTACTTAATCAAATAGGGATAACCCACTTGGCTTTTAGGAGTTGGTGTAAAGTGAAGGGGAAAGTGTACTGAGGTGACATTGGTGCACTTCCCATTTTGTTTCCCCAGTTATCAACTATTTTGGGACTTTTCACAAGGGTGCTAGTTCATGCGGTAACACCACCCATGTAATTTGAATCATTCTCTCTCCATTTTGGGTCAAACACCTATAAAACAACCTTGCAACGGGACTAGGCTTCCTTCTTCAAACCAGAAACAACACTACCAATACTGCCATATCTATCTCTTGCTCACTCAACCCTATTAAAATCTCCACCTATGATCCACTCCACAACTGGGAGGAAGGCATCTAGTGCCAAAGGGCACACTTGTCAATGACTTTCTCATTTCGTCAATAATCACTAATTAGTAAATTATTTTATGCTTAACTTAATGCACTACCATTGAGTTGATATGACCTAAATCCTAAATGACCATTATACACTAACATGGTGTTGGAGGTATGATGTTTAGGGGGTTTATATCTTCACTATTTGGCCCTCATTCAACATTAAGGGAAGAAGTTGTGTTGGAATGCCTTCTCTCCAAAGCCTCCTATTCAGATTAATGGAGTGTGTTGTGAATAGGGTTGACCCTATTTTGAGTTGGTATGCATAAACCCACTCACTTTTGTATCGTGGCCAAGGCCACCCATGTTCGAGTTGGGTATTACTCACTATTGTATTTGAATTCTCTCAATTGAATTTAAACTCTCTAAGGTGTATTCGAGTTG
>JASDQU010333786.1:0-12738 GCA_032191745.1 Picea mariana
CACCCAGATTTACGGTTCCATTTCCAGGTTATGTTACCTCTAAAATGTTTAATTTAGAGTCGAAGGCTTCATTGAATTGGATTTCCACATCTGGATCCAGACTTTTGTAAAAATGAATTTTGGGGGTTTTCTAGATTTTTGGATTCTTGGATTTAGGGTTTCCAATTTTAAATTTATGCCTCATGCAAGTTTAAAGAGGAATATCTAAGCCACTAGTTTGGGTTCCCTATAATCGATTGAAGGGTGTAATAGAGAGTAAAGGGGAATAATTTTGGATCAAATATGACCTATGCCATCACATGGAAGAATTATTGTTTAGTCTTTGCATGCACTTTACCCCATTCACTTGCTTCATCACTCAATATTGCAAAGGGCTCCTTCAATATCAATTCATTTCAATGCAATTCTTTTCCAATAAATGCCTATAGTATGTTCTATATTGAAAATGAAAATAGTGACTTAGTTTTAAAAACAAATATCTAGTTGTTCGGTATTTCATCACCACTTGTCTGTCTTGGCTTCATTGTTTATAATTCTATTAGCATACAGATAATTTACAAAACAAAGCAAGTTTAAATCCTAAAGTAAAAAATCCTGGAACTAGCAAAGCTCATACCTTGTTAGCATGTATATCATTCATCACCATTCCACCATTATGAGCTTACGCTTCTCAACCTAAGTCATTATTAAACCATATTACTAAGCATTTAGTGAAAGTACTATTTTTATTTTATTTGCATACAATATGATAGTTGCTACATATTAGGATGTTTATTGAATAAAGAATGACATTTGTTTTCTTTGATGAAAATATGGTTTAGATTAGATTTTTCAGCAAAGGTATGTCTTTAGAGAAATTATCCACATATGAATGGTGTTAATAGGAATTAGATGAACGAAAATGGATGTTGATCCATTGTATAAGATGGATGTTGACACCATAACCTAAACCAACCTCTATTTAATGACTCTTATGGTTTATCTTTAACATTCATTTTAATATCTCATGATTCTTATATTATATGGTAACATTTTAATATGACATGTTTTTTATATTTTGGCAGTGTAATCGTGGGAAGGCACCATCCTCGAAGTAGGTAAACAACTAACAATATTCATATCCACGTAAACTAAATTTTATCATTGTTTTTATAATTGAATTAACTTATTTTTTTGTTGATATATGTAGTTATCCACACCTCATGTTGACAATATGGGTGACAATGATGATTTTTTTTAATCCATCAACCCGATGGAGACAATTAAAAAGGATCTAAGAAAGGAAAGAATGTAACTTATTGCATTGGCTAGGTGTGAACCAATAAAGGAGAACAAAAAAAGGTTTACAATTTTGATGGAATATATACAACGATATGGGGTAAGCGCCATCTTTTAAAAAGGTTATATTCATTTATGAATTTTGGTTTTCTACTTTTATATCATATGATATTTTATTTCTATAGAATTTTTTGAGATTTGTTCATAAGCCTACTCGTGAGGCTAGTGTTAATAGCAACAATGCACCAAAAATATCGTGCCCTACCATGAGCCACATACCCATGAGGCTATTTTTCTCTTGATCTATGGATGATAGCCATGCGAATCAGACGAATACACCTTTTGGGGGCCATGACATGCAATACTATGCACATGATGGTGGATATGACCCAATTGGTGATTCTACAAATTGTTTTCCTAGATTGACACGTATTACTGGAAAGGGAAAAATTCCAACCTTTTTGGAGAATGATAAAATTGTTCCAATCAAGATACCAAAAATCCCAGGTATTTATGAATGCCTTAATTTTTTTCTATTATCTAACTGAAACATACATCTATCCAATTATTTTAAATTAATGATCATATTGTTTCACACGAAACAATATTTTTTTAAGCATATGAATGACAAGGCCTTAGATATTTTTGGGCCCTCCATAAACACATGATGAAATGCTCAAAATGCCAATTTGAAAAAGGATCTTATTGACCACTTGGTCAACATGTTTGGTGAACACTTCAACAAAAGTGGAGTCATCTCACTGGCCAGTGCAGATTTTAAATATGTGAAGGATCAATATAGGGTTCATTTTCAAAAACAATTAGGTATGAGAATCCTTCGATGATTCCCACGAGTAAGTTGAAGGATCTAATGGAGGATGCAAAGGAGAGGACAATGAGAAAAGAAGGAAAGATGCCACCTAGTCTGGGAAGGTATATGATCTTTTGAATTTAATATGATGAATTTTCTTTAGTTCTATATAAAAATTTCCATATACAACCTATTTGAAAATTTTCATATGCCCCCGGAGACGTCAAAAGAAACCAAGGCAAGACTAGAAAAACACGGTTATCAAAAACTTGGCCAGGGTGGTTATGTGAAACTAAAAGTATGAATTGTAAGTAACAAATAATTAAACCATATCATTCTTATCATCATCCAACTTTTATTTAATTCCATCCAATAAGAAAAAATTGTGATATTATGCAATGCAGGGGGCTCAATTCAATACTACGACCACTGAAGAAGACCTCCAACTCGATTTCAAGTTTGACTTTCAAGCTGTGGTTGAATATCGACAAAGAATGGGGAAAACACAATCTACCCCTTTGAATGACATTGTAAGTAAAATCTATTCACAATTGATTTCACCCATAAATGAATGTTTCTTTTTGTTTTAAGCAAGAGAGAAACAACAATAACAAGTCCAGCAGTGGACAACAACCCCATGATGGTGGAGTGAATCTTGATGATGGTGGTGTGCAACCCAATCATATCGGTATTATGGCTATAAAATCATAAGTATGGATTACAATTATTAATGTTTCATATGGTGTACATATACCTTTTATTTCAATGGAAAATTATGTAGATGAGGATGCTTGGCGAGAGTAGGAACACATGGAAGTCGAACCAATGGTCTCAACTAGTCAACCTAATAAAGAACATTGTAATAATATTTGTATTAATGAACTACTTCTATGAATAATAACCAACCATATCAATTTAATCATTTTTGTTATTGTAGTTGATGCCCCTTTGTAGCATCCTACATGTCGTGGAGGGTATACGAATAGATGTAGAACATGTTAGAGCATGCATATTCAATCAACACCAAGAGATGGCCTAATAACTGAGGGGGATTAAGAAATGGATGATCCAATAAACAAATATATGCAAACTAAGAAACATAAAAATAA
Organism: Picea mariana; assembly: GCA_032191745.1. NCBI lineage: Eukaryota > Viridiplantae > Streptophyta > Pinopsida > Pinales > Pinaceae > Picea > Picea mariana. The sequence goes on from JASDQU010333786.1 coordinate 3,199, forward strand.
GTGATTGTATGTATTATGAGACACATGTATAATAAAAACATATTCTTATGATAAAATTTATTAATATAAACTATTTCTTGCTACAATTTTTTTTTGCTAGCTTCTTATGTATGAATCTTACATGTTTTGTATTTACAATACCACATATCTTCACACACATTCTTTATTTCATTTACCATTAATTTTTGTTTTGCTACTTTCTATGCATGAATTGAACTATGTTGCTTTCAATTATTTTTCAGTAGATAGATTGGGTATGGGGAATTGAAAGTGATGCAAAGGGTGGGGAGGGGCCAAATGAGCTTCCACCTTCACATGGTTGGTCATGTTTAGTAGAGAAAAAATTATTCTTGAAACCAAGAGAAGCTCATTCAGGTATTCCACTTTAGTCTTTCTGGATTCACATACATGTTGATATGTCTATTTATTTATTTAATTATTATTCAATCATATACCATTTTATTCTCTTATGAATTCTATATGTATTCGAAATGGAAATGCAACTAACAACTAGCCTATGTGTGATGTGGCTGTACAAGTTCCTACCTCATCAAGCTCATGTACGCAGGTAATTAGTACTCACTTTTACGTTTTAGTTTGTGTGTGTGCACAATTTCCAAAGAATCATGTTGATATTGCTAATGTAATTTCCATATAGTTTTATTTGATGATAAATTATGTGTATTCAATATCATAACAAAACTTTGCTTTTAACCTATGTTGATTATGGTCATGTTCCTTGCAAATGTTTGTTATGATATTNATGTTGATTATGGTCATGTTCCTTGCAAATGTTTGTTGATCTTTAAGATTGTTCCAAATTTGAGAGACAACGACACGAGGATAAACCCTCTTGCATTTTTAGAGAGGTGGTATTTGTAGTGTTCCCCATTACTGAACCCATAAATATTTAAAATATCTAATACCATTAAGCTAAATGCATCTAACAACATTTCCAAAACATGAATGTGACTAAATATGCTAATACATAGCAGCATATAATTCATTCAAAACAAAGAGTCACTACACAAAAAAATAAACCATAAATAAAAATAATACACAAAGATAAAACACTTAACTTTTAATAACAATTGTGCAACACTTATCAATGTGCTTAACCTGCTTGAGTTGATCCCACCACATGGTTGTTTTTCCTTGAAAATGGTAGGATACAATTTTGGCTTCTACATTTAACGAGTAATCATGCAATTCGAAATATTTCCTCATTCCCAACAACCAGGATTCAACCTTTTCTCCCTTTCTATGTTCTCCATCAAAATTTGGTGGCTTGAGGTGACGTGTATGATCCTACATGGCATTTGGATCTGACTTTTCATTAAAAATTGACTTAAGAATTTTTTAGATTTCCATATTCCTAGATAGTCAAGGTTCCACTAAGTTGGGGTTCCACATCCAGCATTTGGATTTTTAATAAAATCCCACTTAAAATAAATCATGTATCTCACTACCTCGACCTACCACCCCCTGCCATGGTGTCTACCACTATGGCATATCATCATTGCAACCATATATGATTTTAGGGGATAAATTTCACAAATGGGATAATTTTCCATGGGTTTTCCCAAAAAAAGATTCACCAATTTCCATTTTTTCTAAAAACGATTCGCCCAAATTCCATAGACTAAAATTATTTTACCTCAAAAATCACCAAAATTTAATAGAAACTGTATAAAATCCTTAGAAATTTGAATATTTTTACAAATCTATCGCCAAACATTTTACAATTTCCATATTAAGTACTAGTAAGATTAGCCCAGGTTTCTACATTTTAGTATAACTTTCCATCCTCAAAATCATCCCTAATGGCAATCCACATCACCTGACATGTGGCTCCACATCATTGTTGATGTCACTATACAAAAATATTCATATTTTCCAAAACTCTTTCTTCAACCACCATGGAAGCTCCGTAATTAAGATTCCCTTGAACAATTAGGCCATCTGAAAAAAATGACTAAGTATGGGAGGTAAAAAATAAACATAAGTAACACCAAGGCACTAAAATATTGATCAAGGAATCTTGATCAACAATGCCTATCATTCCAAAGTTTATTGATCATAATACTACCCTAAGATCTAATGTCTTCAATTTTCTTAAAGAAAAACTTGATACCCTTGAATCAAAAACCAAATGAAGTATGGATCTTGTATTTGGACCTACTTTGGACATTTCAAATTTTTGGACAGAACTATTTTGTTGATTTGTAGACATAAAAATATTTCTATTTTATTTCATTGGTTTTAGTAGACTATGGTAATTATGCAATAATTAGGTGCATTGGTATAGATCCTGGTCATGAAACTCTAACAATGTGTATGGGACAATATCATGAATGGTCTTTGTGACCTCTACTTGAAAGGTTTTCTTTGGTTGCATTTTTCACTTTTTCAATTCAATGTGAATTTTGACCAATTATTTTGTACTTGCTAATTTTTATGCAGGTTTAATTTGTTGTAAATGTTGGGCTTGCACTATACATCTCTCCATATGGATTATGGGCCTAATATCATCATGGTTAGCATTGAGAATAGGGTTATCTCATGGCATTGATCCCAAAGGGAGCAGATCTTCTAAGAGTCATATTGCTAAAGGGGTTGATGAAAGCTCCACCTCTAATCCCTCTAAAACAATCATGGAATGGCACATCTTAATCAATTAGCAAAACAACTTTTAACACATCTCAAGTCAAGACTTCCCCTATAGTAGTTAACAATTGTGAAAATTATATTTTTTTTGTCATAAAGGTGGTAATATTTCTTTATCAATCTAGAAATGATACTTTTCCTATCCATTTATCATACATACCCAGAAATAAGAATAAGAAGACAAGTTGAAGCTCATAGTGTTATAGAAAGTTTGCCTCACCCTCTCCAAACTTGCACAGAGGGCCTTTTTCCATTTCCCTATGCAAAATTGAAGTCCCTTTTTGCAAATCCCAGAGCTAAAAACATGATTTTTCCACATATACGTGCCCTACCTATAGTACAACACGTGTATACGCAAGTTACACCACTACAACCCACATAAATAGGGATTTGTGCCCAAAATTAAAAAATGGTGTCGGGTTTCCATTTCACGTCACGAGATCTATTATCCTTGGCCTTCCATATACTGGAAACATTCTTCTCAACCCTTCAGTTCCACTTGAAGGCTACAAATGGGTCAAATCCGAGATATGGAAAGGAGGAGAAGAATTCAACTTTGATAGCAAAGTTACTCTAGAGAAATTATTTACTTCATATTGAGTCTTCATCCCTTTGTCCTTTAAGTCTAAACACATTGTTCAGCCCCCGAGCTCTTCCCTACATGATTGAGAACCTCATTGTATCTCTTATATGTTATTTCCTTTGGTGGAGGATTGAAGTGGTGGAGGCCTAGCTGGAAGGGACTTAGTTTCTCAGTTATGAACTGTGCTGACACGAAAGTTTATAATTCATTCACTTCTATTGATTACATTTTAATAGAAATACTCTTTCCATGGGCGTATTTGTTATGAAATAATTATTATTCCATGGGCGTATTTGTTATGAAAGTTGATGGATTATGATATTGAATGTGATAACATTATAAACTATCGCCATATGCTTGTGTTGCTTGGTTGTTGAGGACTAGTTGTAGGTGTATTGCTTTGGGTCAAGTGCTCAATGGTGGACTTCATCGAACATATGGATGAGGTAGGCATTTTATCTTGTCTTGCTAGAATATTTGTTTATATAGCAAAATTGAGATTAGATTTGATTTATGTAGTCATTTCCGTCTATTGTGGTTTACCCCTAGCCATAGAGAGATTTTCCTCATAACAAAATTGGCGACCATACTGGGGAAAGAATCTACTTTTTCAGAGTTTGGAGTGTTTTTCTCCTTAGATTTCTCTCGTTTATATTGAGTTTCTTGTTGTATGATTGCTTGACATCCCCTGTTCTCTCTGAGTCTAATTTTCTTAGCCTTCTCCTTAGCTTGGTTGTGTTTTGACACATATACATAGTTTTTTCCCTAACAGTCGCATACATACGTGTGTTTTCCTTCTGCAAGTTGTGTATATATGCACTTTCTCCTTGAAAAGTCACGTACATCACCCTTTGTTGCTTGGTTATTGGGTTTGATGGTTGTTGGGTAGGTTTTGATGATTGTTGAGTCTTCTTGGGTCTCTGTTATTACTGTTAAGTGTATGTGGAATGAAAAGAAACCTTTCTTTGGTTGAATTTTTGGGCGATACCTTCCTCATCATCTTTTTCATTTGATTGTCCTTGCATCTTGGGCTGGTTTTTTTTATTCTTGATATCCTACTTGGTTTGTCTCTGTTTACACATAGTAGATTTTTTATGACAAGTTGTTGTTCAATCCTTGCATTTTCATTCTTTTATATTGAAAATACAAAAATATTAGGCATTTTACATTGTTGGCATTTTGATCTTTTGAGTCTTTATCATTAATATTAGTACATGTGAAGAAAGATTGCATTTTTATTTAGAATTGCATAACTAATTTGAGAATTTCATTTTGAAAAGCATATCATTTATTGAAAATTGAAGTTAGGACTTTGCATTGTTTTCATATTCTTTTATTTTACTTGTTGAGTCATAACATCACTAGTTTCACAACCGCACCTTTTTGAGTAAGCAGGGCCACTAAATGTAACGCTATAATTTAAAATTGATTAGTAATGATTTTATCTTTATAGGGTGCACCAACTAGATTAGGATTTCGAGCCTTGGAATATGATTTTGTGAGTAAAATTCTCCAAGTCTATAATTGGATGTGTATGACTAAGGGAGTGGAGAAATCCATTGTATAATTGGTAATATCAGGAGGCTCCGCTTACACCAGAGGTAAGAACAAGGTTGTGTGAGGTTGGTTGAATGGATATCCCCCTGATAGCTTCTTAGCATCAGATATATTTATGGGGATCTATTCATATATGGGGATCTTGCTAGTACCCTTACCTCTGTGAGAGGTGGTGCTTTCAAGATTTCGAGATTTGTTACCCTCCCTATATGGTGGACTTGAATTACGACTATTCGTCTGTGCATCGTTTATACCGTGGTTTCTTAGTTTCTTGACATAGGTACCACATAGGTTACTTTTAGGGGTTATTTTGCAGGTACCCTGGGTCAAATAAGAGTCATACATCACACAACATTTATGCAGGATTACCTCTCTGGGGGGATCTGAACGACTGGTTGTTAATCCCACAAGGGCCATATAACTGATTGTGTTACCTCTGATTTTTAGCAGAGGATTCTGAGGCCCCTCTTTGGTGAGGCATACCTACTTTAGAGAGGGAGGCCCCTTTCAGCCACTTTATCCTATTTTTTTGCATATTGGTCACTTGATTATTTTTGGTGTGCTCTTTGATTAATAATAGACCTTTTGAGATTTTATACCGTGCCTTGAGTTGTCATTATCATGTTTAGTGGAGTTCTTATGAATCCCTCCTTTACCACCACCACCCCCATGATGTTCACTCATTTCGTGGAGAATTATGATGTCCACGTTTCATAATGGTATGTAGAATTATGACACTCAGTCCATGCCTTGAGTCTCTAATCATTTTCCCATTGATATGTCAAACATGCCTTCACCCTTTCCATCCTCCCCCTTTTCAGCTTATATGAATCCTAGTTTTGGATCTGGGGACATGATGACTCCCTTGTCCACCTCTTCATTTGATAAGAGTCATGTCCCTCAACCAACTCTCACTGTGGGGGGTTGAAATCTCCCCTCTTATGGATCCAATCCTAGCCATGATTTTTTAGGAGCCAGTGCTCAAATGGGTGGTTATTCTACTTATTATACCCCATCTGTGTATCCTTCATCCGCTATGTCAGTTTCTACGAACACTTTTCCCATGGAGGGTCCCCATATATCCTCTGGTATTTCATACAGGGGAAACCAATTTTATGGTACGAGCTACCCTCTTCACGGAACCCATTCACATGGGGGAAACATATATCCTCACTCAACCAATCCTTATCACACTTTTCTCTCTTCGCATACATCTGCTTCAATGGTGATGCCTGTACAAACCTATATGGATCAATTAGGCGTAGGATACTACCTTTTCGAATAGGGACAGGGTGTAAACCAAGACCCTTCCTGGCCTTCAATGTCTTAAAACTAGTCTTTCCCAAGACCTTGGTCTCAAATTCCACAACTCACCACTACCACCAGTCTAGTCACTTCCATTCATACTAGAGTTCCATCACCAACCACTACTAGTCATGTTGGAGATTGGTCAATGACCTCTGCAAGTCATGTTAAAGACCCACAACAAGTCATCGCTAGTCATGTTGGGGGAATAACTCTAGTCGCCATGAGTCATACCGACATCACATCTCCAACCTATGTACATCATGTGGGAGATGAATCTCCAGCCTCTTCCAGACACACTGAGAGCATGTCTCCAACCATTGTAAATGACGTTGGGGAAATTCATATGATTGATAAGCCTAGACGTGTCAGACATTAGCCCAAGTTCCTTTATAGGACTTGCATAGGAGGTCACCTTACTCATTTGTGTCCCACTACTGCTGGGATACCAGAAGCATTGTCCTCACCTAGGGGTCCTTCGGGTTCTAAGTCATCTTTGGTTTCCCAACACTTTGTTTCTTCTTTGATTGACACGACAATCATGCCGATGCAATCTTCACCTAACCGCACTCCCATTTTTTAGGGTGATGTGTCTCCTGGCCTTGTTTTCACACATCTTATTCAACCAATAGTTGAATAAGTGGTCGTACAGATGCAATCTCCAATCAATCCAAATATTCTTTTGGAGGGTGATGCATTCTTCAACCATGTCATTAGAATTTTTAGTACTGCACCTTCTGAACAAGAGAAAGTTTTACTCTCCCCGAGAACTCTCCCTCCAAGTCCTGGAGAGGTCCCCTTTGACAAGGATGGTCTTGTGGGGTATCAAATGCCTCCTCCTATGCCATTTCAAGTAAGAGACGTTATCTGATACATCGCGGGAAAGGTAACCTCCACTAGCACTTTATCCTCCTCGACTTGGAGAGCTTTGGGTTTTCCCAAGCTTGTATCAGTTATTTGGAAGATGCTGACCTTTTACAAAAGTCATGCGCGAGAGCCTTGGCCTCCCCCATGACATGCCGCCTAGAAACCCCCCATGAATATGATTTAATCTCTTTTATGAATCGTCTAAAAAAGAAAAAATATTGTCGAGTGAATTTGTCTCTTTCACACTCGTTAATTGGATATGAAAGATCGTGAGTCTTAGTTAAGCTCTTTTCTGACTCGTTTTCAAAAAGCGAAAAGATTGTCGAGTGAACTTGTCTCTTTCACACTCGTAAATTGGATTTGAAAGGATGTCTATTTAGTGCAAGTTTGTCCCTTTTTCAAACCAAATAGACTAATATTACAAAAAGGACATTTTTTGGCGTTAAGTTGTACTTGCATCTCATGCCCTTGCTTGCAGTATTGAGCATGTTGTTGGTTCTCGATTTTTCATTATAAGATGTTCACCTCAACAATTTGCATCCTAAACCAAGTAGAACCTTGTTTATATCCTTTGCAACTTGACACCCTATTCCCAGGAGGAAACATTCCTCAAGTGTCCATCTCCCGCATGCACCTCCTTGCATTGAGCATAGGTATGTTCTAGTGTTGGAACTATTTTTTCTTACTTGTGACACTCATTTTCTCCTCTATATCATAGCATTCATTTGAATATGAAAAAACAAAAAAGGACAGGCGGGAAGGGAATATTATCTTATATTGGCAGCATTCGTGTCGCATTCGAAAAGAGAAAAAAAAAATTTAGTCCACTTGTCATCAAAATTTTGGGCTTAGCATGACCTTAGGAGGCTGAGCTTGTTACATATAATTTACTCCCCTGACTGGTTACTATTCCAGTCCCTATGGAGAGTTTAATTTATGCCTCCCTACATATCAAAGGTCTATGTTTCCAGAGTCTTCAATATGTCTCATGCTCTTGTTCAAAGGATGTTTATCAACCTGTGTCGACCATTCCTTAGAACTATTGACTTTGAATGTAGGTCATACCCTCAGTGTATCTCAAAATCACATGAAGTTGTAGTCCTATAGTGCACCCTGAACCTACTTTCCTCATTGGTAGGTAACCTTGAACCCAACAATCGACATTTCATCATTGGTCGTAGACTGGGTGGTTTCGCTTGTGTTTGATGACAAGACATTTATTCACACATTGGGATTCATGCATTGTCTTGGATTCCATTAGCCATATTGGTGGTTTCCTCACCTCTATCAACATTTTTCCCTATTGGATTCTATTTAGAGGGTCTTTTTCGTGTACCACTTGCACCTGGCACACACGAAAGACGTTCAGGGTCATTGGTTCATGAACATGTTCTTCGTTTGATTTCCTCCAAATCATCAAGCTCTTGCTTTGTACCTTGTGTTGAATGATGAGAGATGCATTAATGTTATCCTTTCAGCGGGTATCCTTCCATCAACTTCAGCTCATATATTCTGGAAACGAGACCTAGAGTCCTATGAGTACCTAGAAGCTTATAGTCATTAGTGGAAAGTTCTCTTGCCATCGACAATTGGGAATACATCAATGTATCTTGATCGATGGATTCTTCAAGTGTTCGACCCCAACTCCTTTATTCACACTTGTAAGAATGTAATCAGTGCCTTGATACCTACTTCCATCATCTGTATACTATCTCATGTGTCTTAATGGTATACCTCAATGACCAGTAAACAAACGAAGTCTCATTGTGTTTGACCTCAACTCCTTTATTCACATGATGTATACTTTCACCTTCAGCGGATTGTGTAGAAGACTTGAATACATCAGTTTATAGTCATAGCTTCCCTAAGTTGTTTCTACCTTTCATTGGACCAGTACCTATGTGACTTCAGTGATCATGGGAGATCAGATTGTACCCCATTATATACATATATCTTCAGATTGATTTTGAGACTGGTTTTACTGGGCCTTGTTCGTGACTATGAAAGCCTTTGGCATGTAGCCACTTTTGTATTGCCTATTCATGGCCATGGAAAAAAATTTGGTGTATTTTCACCTAGATATGCAATGTAATTCAAATTGGTATCCATGTGTGCAAAGTCAGTGCAGAATGTAATGAGCAACTAGTTCTTCCAGCTGAGTCCCCATTACTCCACTTCTGGGTTTTATAATGTATTTTGGTCATCGCAGATACTCCTTTGACCTCACACATTAGGGAGCATTTTTATAGCAAGATTTTCCTCACCCTATGTAAACTTGCACAGAGAACCTTTTTCCATTTCCCTATGCAAACTTGAAGTCCCGTTTTGCAAATTCCAGAGCTAAAAACATGACTTTTCTGTTGAAAATACTAATACAACTGAGAGCGGGGGGTGAATCAGTTGTATATAAACTTAAACATTTTTTACACCTTCTTAACAATTATTAATATTTCTTCATGTGTTATCAAGCAACATACAACATATGGAAAGTAAGAGTAAAAATCATCAGTCACACATAAAATAAACACAGAGACAGATTTTCACGAGGAAACCCATAAAGG
>JASDQU010333788.1:0-11307 GCA_032191745.1 Picea mariana
TATACATTATTAAGGTTGTCTTCCTTTATTTATATATAATGTATTATTTTAATAATGTCCTTATTTTTTTATTACTTTCTTATTATTATATGTAATATTTTATTATTTTTGTTTTTATTAACTTTATTAAATACTTTGTTATTTACTATTTTATTTTTTATAAATTAATTTATAATATATAAATGTATTTTTTCCATTATTATTGTATTATTTTAATAATGCATTTATTTTTTATTAATTTTTTTATTTCTCTATATTATTTTCTAATTTATAAATATTTTTTATTTAATTTTAATTTTATTATCTATAATCAATTGAGAATTAATAATTTAATTATTATTAATTAATAAGTATTATTATATAATTTTTAATTAATTAATTTTCCATAATTAAATAATCAATTTCTAATAATTTATTTATTGTTTAATAATTTTTATAAAGAAATAATAATTTATTATTATTTAATAATTAAATTATTATTTATTATTATTAAATTATTTAATTTTATATGAATATTAACTAAATTTTTTATTATTTTATTTTAAATAATAAATAAGTAATTACTAAATAATATTTAAAGGCGATGCATGTAAGCCGTCAACTAGCAACAACCACTTTTATGTAAAAAGTGGTTGATATACGTCGATCGGTGCCATTAATTAAAAAAAAAGTGAAAAAATGGCGTCGATCCAACCATTGTTGCTAGTTTACTCAAAGCCAAATTTGTGGCTTTGAAACTGTAATTTACCAAAAGCCAAATTTGTGTATGAGACTCATTTGTTTATAGGTCAATGGGCCAATCACTGACTACAATGAAAAAATAAAATAAAAAATATAGAGGAAAAGCATAAACTCTGTAAATGAAAAGCTTGAACTGTTAAAACACTAATCATAAGTTAGTTGGGTAGTTAAGTTAACCTAATTGTTATACAGTTACATGACAATTGTGGTCTTTTGTATTATATATGTACATCTATATACATGATTATTTACAGAAGTATTGATGAATAGAGTATGTTTTTTCTACCTTTGTTTATTTATCTCTGTTCATCATGGTTTCTTGATTGCATCAGTTATTTACATTATTTTTCTGCTATTTTCTTCATTATGAATCTAATAGTGGTATCAGAGCATATTGATCTTATGAGCCTGGTAGTTTATCACATTCCTATAGTTTTTAGGGCCTAGTAGATCATGTAATTTTTTCCATGAAATTGAAGCGCAAATAGATATCAAGTTCTTCCCAAGAAAAAAGACATGAAAAACCCGTGAAGGAAACCAGAAAGAGATCGAGAGCCATATGTCTGTCTGCCTGGTGATTCGGTGGAAGAGAGCCGTCAGTTTTTGGAAGTTGAGAAGCTCAGAGGAGAAACGACTGTTGAGCATTCCTTTGCGAGCCCGGAGGAGAAACGATTGTTGGGAGGAGAAAACCAGTCCATTGTGAGAGAGTCACTACCTTCCACGAGAAAACGAGCAGAACCCTGGAGAGGTCCATACGCTCGAGTGGATGGGTAGGTTCGTTGAAGTAAGAGCTCTCGTGCCATTCCTTTCCCTGTTTGGAGCTGTGAATCCGTGGACGTGATTGGAGCTATGAAGACGCAAACATTGGGGCCCTCTTGATAAGCCATATGGAGGCTGCAGCGGAATAGATTTGAAGTCGTGGTGAGAGACGTCAGGCCTGCATTGCAGAAGGCCATAGAATCTGCCATAAGTATATGTTGCCAATCCGCCAGTGGGGATAGTAGCATTCACTAGCCTTGATGAAAGGGAACCTGATGTGAAACAAAACTTTGAGTAAAGGGTCAAGCTTGCATGAAATATGTGTAGAACGGAGTCTTGAACGAATGACTATTTGGCTGGAAATGAATGATACATCAAAGAAGTTGAGGTAATACTTTCAGGTGACTTTTTATATTTAAAAGTGATTACTTTATATATCAAAGGAAAAGGACAACGCTTCCAAGAAAGTCAAATCTTGGAAAGAGTGGCTATAAAGTCTCATCAAATCTCAATTTTATTAATGGTAACATGAGAGAGCTTGGGAATTAATTTTAAAGTTAGCCATAGTTGTGGGGTAAAAGCCATTGTTGAGAGGAAGCATTGGATTGTCTTCAAAATAGTTGTTGTTTGCATAAAATATTGTTTTATGAAGGCTATAGTTTTATGCAAGATTTAAAAAAAAAAAAACTTTTGGAGTGATAAGTCATATACCTTACAAGATCCCTTAAAATATTTTGGAGTGATAAGTCATATACCTTGCAATATCCCTTAAAATATTTTGGAGTGATAAGTCATTAAGTTTATTAAAAAAAAAAAAAAAAAGGTGTATTTCAAGAAAACATAAGGAGTTATAAGAATGCTTGCAAATGCACAATTGTTTAATTGTTTGTAATTGGAGTTATAAGGGTTTGTTATTTTTTTGAAAGACTATTTGTAAAGGTGTTATAAGGAGTTTTTTGGAAGGAGACTTCTTTGACCTACCCGAAATTGAATAAGGCGATCTGTCTTAGGATCTTTATGTGCGTCGTCATTGGTTATCCTGTAGTTTTTGGCAGCATTCATGCAACGATCGTTCTTGCACAGCAGGATACAAAATTGAATTTTGTGGCATCAATATACAAGCATCTCTCTTCCATATTATGCATAATGGCAAGAATTGAATAACTATTTACAATATTGCGCACAATAATTAACTCAACTACAAAATCTATAATTGCAATAAACAAGTGCACTCTTAGTACAGTGATTACTTGTTTACAAGTAACACACAAGAAGATTGATATGTTCAAACATCAAAACAAGTTGTTGTCTGATGAGTTAAGTTTGCTTCGACGCCAACAATGTGATTACAACAACCAAAATAGCATCAAGGATGAAAATAATGAAGACATTCAGTTGACTAGTGATGACAGTCATAACATGAAGATGAGTTGAATAAAGTCCCTATGTCAGAAAACGTTGCGGATAAATGTATTGTTCAACCATGGGAAGAATTATGATTTAAACGAAATCGATATGGACTAGGATATGTACAGGATGCTGACAACCTCTTTCATTTTCCTAATTATAGCGAACCTGTTTTCTTTGTGAGTGGAGTTTTTTTAAATGATGATAAGATGACAGAGCTTGCGGATATTGGTAAGGAACAGGTACAGGATATAGCTAATGATGATGTTGTTCCATATCATGATAATCGATCGGATAAAGAACCCATACAGTGAAAACACTGTCACTGTTTTGGCCATGATAAGTCAAACTGTTTTGATCTTCACCCATGCAAATTTTGTGGGAAGACAAATCATCCCTCAGTAAGGTGCCAAAAGCGCAAGCGAAAACAACTTCATTTTGAATGGTTAGGGAATTGGCGTTGGCGTTTGGAAGCCAAATTATTGGAGCAGTATTATCGCCGAATTTATACACAAGTACAGTCATACTTGATTGGAGATATTTCTACAGTTGATGGACATGAATCTTTTTCAAGATTGGATGATTTAGGGTATGATCAGGGCCCAGTTTATGTAGTCTTCTGAGTTGAAGATCGAGTCTTTAGACTCCGTCGGAAGACAGTTTGATGTGCTGGATCTCTTCTTGGCCATACTTGTGAATGACAGTCAAGGGAATTGGAACCACTTGTCCTTGACAGGGGGGAAATCTAGTTGAGTCAGGTTTCAAGTTTGATTTTGAGTCAGGTTCCAATTTTGATTTAGATCCTGTGAACAGATGATCAAGTATGCAACCTAGTTCTTGGTATGCGGTCTTGTTCCTAAACATATTGTTGTTGATATGGTTTGTGGTCAGCTTAAAACCACCAATTGAGTAGAAGGCATGAAGTTCTGCTTGTTTCATTTTCACATTTTTTAGCCTTGAGCTCTTGTTAGTTTATGGTCAACTTAAAACCATGCCATTTAGTATAAGACATCAGCTTTTGCTAGACATTCAGTTTGTGGTCATCCCAAAACCACCAGTTTGGTTTGTGGTCATCCTGAAACCACCAGATGAGTTTGTGGTCAACCTTAAACCACCAATTTAGTAGAAGACATCAGCTTCTACTATTTTTTCAAAGTTCAGAGAGCATCTTCAACCAGCACTCTGAACATTCGCTTGACACATTGTTGATTGTCAAGTAGTGCAGTTTTTCAGACAAGAACGAACTTATGATTAAGGGGGGATGTTAAAACACTAATCATAAGTTAGTTGATTAGTTAAGTTAACCTAACTGTTATACAGTTACATGACAGTTATGGTCTTTTGTATTATATATGTACATCTATGTACATGATTATTTACAGAAGTATTGATGAATAGAGTATGCCTTTTCTGCCTTTGTTTATTTATCTCTGTTCATCATGGTTTCTTGATTGCATCAGTTATTTACATTATGTTTCTTCTCTTTTCTTCATTATGAATCTAACATGAACTGTTTGATTGGAATGCCCTTTACATGATCATCGGCATACTTACCCAAGGACGATTATGATTATGGTGTCATCGAGCTCCCCGTGAAGACATGATTTTATCCCAAACTTGTACCGCAAATGCTAATCTTGTTAGTAATGTAAACCCATGATTTTGCACACAAACACTTATTCTTTACCAATGAATATAGTTCTTACCAATGTCCACGAGAAGAAAGCAGCACACAAACACTTATTCTTTACCAATGAATATAGTTCTTACCAATGTCCACGAGAAGAAAGCAAGCTGGAAAGAATTCTGCAAAACATAGGGTAACCATCAAGCCATACTAATCAGTCTACATGATTTGGGTAGTACAATTTATCACTGAGGCTTCAGTGTACAAATCATTTTGATACTTGGAACAGAGTGAAATGAATAAAGGAAAGGACCAGTTGAGGACAACCAAACCTAAACAATCTATCGGTTGGCTACACTACTAGAGTTCCTCTAACTACAACATGTCTCCCTCGAATTTCTAAGGCCATCTCCACTATCACAAGTTCTAGCTTCATCCCAACCAACAAAACTATATGCACACATTTAAGTGATTGAATGGCAATTCAGAGCCTAGACAAGTCAATCAGAGAACTTTCCAAGATAATTTAACTTACAACATCAATATTTCACCATCCTAGTAGTCATATTTACATTCACTTACAGCTAAGGGAATAAAAGAGAGCCAAAAGTATGCATACCACCCTGTTCACAGAGAGATAGATCCGATCAAAAAGACAATGTTAGTTTAGATAGCTGCTGAAATAGAATAAAACTTTGGAGGAAGAGATAGAGTGGTGAAGACTTACTATACACATTGAGAAGCAAGGAGACTACCGCAAAAGCCCACAAGGGAGGACTACAGACAATGGAATAAAGGGTGTGTGTTAGGTAAAAACCCAGAGGAGTTTTTAATGGGAAAAAACAAGTGGAGAACTCAGCAGGGTTAGAGGAAGAAAACCCATTATTGTTGAACATCAAAGTTTCTATGCACATAGAAGTATTTACCAACCTGATTCCAATCACCCTCTTGAAGTCATCGTCCAATGACCTTTTGATATATTTATGAAAATCAAACTTGCTATCTGCATCCAAATGAGCCTGTACAGTTCCAGGAAAGAAAATGTGTTGATATGAATAATGTGGTGTTGACATAACCAAGATACATGTAAAAATACTATTTGAAGTTATCAAGACTTACAATGATAAAACCATGGTGCAAGGTCAGGTAATCAACTTTCTTTACAGACCAAAATAATTGCCTAAAGAAGCAAGCCTGCAATCTTAGGAAAGTTAATCCTAAACTAGAAGTGCAGATTTTTCAGTCTATATGCAAAAGAGAATTTTAGAAGACAATATAATACTGTCATTAGAGTAAATATCCATAAAATATTTCGGAGTATGAATTACTTACCACCCATTTAAGAATCGGTGTTTGGCTCCAAAAACTAGAATGGCTACTTACAAATGAAGTTTCTTGGGTTAATCTGAACCTTGAAGGATCTGCTTGAACCAAAAATGAAACAAATAGGTGCTTAGACTTAGAAATAATTTTCTGATCTCTTCTCAAACCGTTAATCAATTCCCAAAGATTCATCATGTTCCCTTTTAATATTTGAACTCAAAATCATTACCCAATCAACAACTGTTAAAATTTACAGATTTATAAACCTGGTTTGACTTATCACATTTCAATCTAATACATTGCTAGACCAACAGGAAGAATCCAAAGAACTGACCATGTGAAAACTAATAATCCAATGTTTTTGTTTCCAATTCCCATGCTTTCCAACACCCCATCTAGGCATGAGAAAGGGTGGTGCATTTAAGTAAACAAGGATTCGAATACATGCAGATACTAAAACACTAGAACTTGCCAGAATTTAAGCGGAATGATATTAGAGAAAACACTTTATCTCCCAATGCACTTGTTAGATTCATAATGAAGAAAATAGCAGAAATATAATGGAAATAATAGAAGCAATCAAGAAACCATGATGAACAGAGATAAATAAACAAAGGCAGAAAAGGCATACTCTGTATTCATCAATGCTTCTGTAAATAATCATGTACATAGATGTACATATATAATACAAAAGACCATAACTGTCATGTAACTTTATAACAGTTAGGTTAACTTAACTAACCAACTAACTTATGAATAGAGTTTTAACATCCCCCCTTAATCATAAGTTTGTTCTTGCCTAAAAAACTGCCACTGCTTGACAATCACATGTGTCAAGCGAATATTCAGAGGGTTCGTTGAAGATGCTCTCTGAACTCTGGAAAAAAAAAATAGAAGTTGATGTCTTCTACTAAATTGGTGGTTTAAGGGTGACCACAAACTCATTTGGTGGTTTAGAGATGACCACAAACTGAATCTCTAGCAGAAGTTGATTTCTTCTACTAAATTGCATGGTTTTAAGTTGACCATAAACTAACAAGAGCTCAAGGCTCAAAAATCTGAAAATGTAACAAGAAGAATTTCATGTCTTCTGCTCAATTGGTAGTTTTAAGCTGACCACAAACCATATCAACAACAATATGTTCAAGAACAAGACTACATACCAAGAACTAGGTTGCATACTTGATCATTTGTTCACAAGCTCTAAATCAAACTTGGNGTTTTGATCTTCAACTCAGAAGACTACATCAACTGGGCCCCGATCATACCCTAAATCATCAAATCTTGAAAAACATTCATGTCTATCAACTGTAGAAATATCTCCAGACAAGTACAATTGTACTTGTGTATAAATTCGGTGATAAGACTGCTCCAATA
Organism: Picea mariana; assembly: GCA_032191745.1. Taxonomy (NCBI): domain Eukaryota; kingdom Viridiplantae; phylum Streptophyta; class Pinopsida; order Pinales; family Pinaceae; genus Picea; species Picea mariana. The sequence goes on from JASDQU010333788.1 coordinate 7,235, forward strand.
AATTGGCTTCCAAACGCCAACGCCAATTCCCTAACCATTCAAAATGAAGTTGTTTTTGCTTGTGCTTTTGACACCTTACTGAGAGATGATTTGTCTTCCCACAAAATTTCCATGGTTGAAGATCAAAACAGTTTGACTTATCATGGCCAAACCGGTGACAGTGTTTGCACTGTATGGGTTCTTTATCCGACCGATTAGAAACATCATCATCAGCTATATCATGTACCTGTTCCTCACCAATATCCGCAAGCTCTATCCTCTTATCATCATTCAAAAAACCTCCACTCACAAAGCAAATAGGTTTGCTACAATTAGGAAAATGAAAAAGGTTGTCAACATCCTGTACATATCCTAGTCCATATCGATTTTGTTTAAATCGCAATTCTTCCCATGGTCGAACAATACATTTATCCGCAACTTTTTCTGACATAGGGACTTTATTCAACTCATCTTCATGTTTATGACTATCATCACTAGTTAACTAAATGTCTTCATTATTTTCATCCTTGATGTCATTTTGGTTGTTGTAATCACATTGTTGGTGTCGAAGCAAACTTAACTCATCATAGAACAACTTGTTTTGATGTTTGAACATATCAATCTTCTTGTGTGCTAGTTGTAAACAAGTAATCATTGTACTAAGAGTGCACTTGTTTATTGCAATTGTAGATTATGTAGTTGAGTTAATTAATGTGCGCAATACTGTAAATAGTTCTTCAATTCTTGCCATTATGCAGAATACGGAAGAGAGATGCTTGTATGTTGATGCCACAAAATTCAATTGTGTATCCTATTGTGCATGCCAAGAGTGATCGTTCGTTGCATGAATGCCAAAAAAACTACAGGATAACCAATAACACACACAAAGATCCTAAGACCCCCTTATCAATAACACACACAAAGATCCTAAGACCCCCTTATTCAATTTCAGGTGGGTCAAGGACGCAAAGACAAATTTACAATTTGATTATGTAAGATGATCCTAGAACTCCTTTTACACACTTTTAAAAAACCCCACACCTTTACAAACACTCTTTAAATTAGTGATCACTTAGTTTTAACACTATACCCTTGAGCATTGTAACATCAAGCCCATACAATCAAAGGCTTAACCCTAAATACTATAGGATCATCTTTTTAAAGACTTTACAAATATCTTTCAAAAATAATTCTGAAAAATCTAATAAAAATAAAGCATAGATATATTAAGGTCTAGCTTTACCAAGTCAAGGTGCTTCCTTTTGCAACGGATGCACATCCACCCTAAAAAATGGCAGAAGACCGCTCGCCACCAATATCAATCCTCCAATTTCAGCCCCAGAAACCGTAAAAATAACAAACTTATCTTCCTCGCCAATACCAAAACCTCATCCAAAATGTCCAAAACTTCTTTACAATGCCATAACGTACTTTCACTAATAGGAACTTTTCTTTTGATAGCGCAAACTCCTCTCTGAATGCCAGAATGAATTGCCCACTAAAACAGATCAAGAATATTCATGTTCTAGGGGGTACCCAAATGCAGTAAAGCCGGCATGAAAATTCCCTGCATGCCCGTATTTTGTAGCTTGAAAGCTCCTCGTGGATAAATTGTACAACTATGACGACTTCTCCAGGATTTCAATTTACTCAATCTCTTAAACAATGATCATGATACTCTGTTTACTCACTTACTCCTTCATGTACTTCAACATATTTCGTTTTGACAAAATATCAGCTTGGTCTTAGAGGCTCCTCACAAACTGAGGATCTTTCTTTAGTACGGACAGTTCGAATGCTCTTCACTCATCTTTGCTCCTTTCGACTGCAAATCCATACCTTTAAACATATTGTAAATCAAGACCAGTGTGAATGGCTAGTGTGTGTGTTAAACATATTGTAAATCAAGACCAGTGTGAATGGCTAGTGTGTGTGTTGTTATGCCCTGCATACACGACCTTCGATGCCAATCTTCTTCCGCTCATATTATGCAAAACAGTAGTAAGTCTTCCTTTGCATGCGACACTACACTTCAACTCTATGGAATGGAAACACTACATGATCTAACACAGGGTGATTTTCTACAGGTCTAGAATTCGATTCTTCACTTCTCTATCTCATACAACACAACAACTTCAGGATCTATATCAACATTCAGAAATCAATTCAAATGAATGAACACACTTACCCATTTCAACATCGATCACAGATTTGGATGTGAAGGATTTGTTCTATTGCCCACTAAATCCACGCCACACCATCCATAAATCAAATGGCTCAAATAAACACAGTAATTCAATATTCACTGGAACCAACAATCTCAAGCTCGATAATCTCGGTTCTGCAAACACTTGAAGGATTCATTTCTTCTTCAACGCATCTCTCGGCCTAATTTCACACTTTCTTGGACATCTCTCATAGGCTCTTGGAAATTACACAGAACCGAACCTGCTTTCCTCCGCTACGTTTGTCTCTCTCCACGCACACAAACGGTATCTTTTCAACGTTCTTCACCGGGCTTACGTGCTGGATTCTCACGGTTTCGTTCATCTTCACACTTCATCCATTCACAATTTCACAGTCACTAAGATCAGAAATGGGTTTTGATAAACCAGCAGGCCTCTAAGATCATCTACATGCTCTGATATCACTGTTAGATTCATAATGAAGAAAATAGTAAAAATATAATGGAAATAATAGAAGTAATCAAGAAACTATGATGAATAGAGATAAATAAACATAGGTAGAAAAGGCATACTCTATATTCATCAATGCTTCTGTAAATAATCATGTACATAGATGTACATATATAATACAAAATACCATAACTGTCTAACAGTTAGATTAACTTAACTAACCAACTAATTTATGATTAGAGTTTATTTATGATTAGAGTTTTAACAGCACTTACTTTTACTATCGCTAAAGCAATAGTTAGGACACTATATACCACATGGAGGTGGAAGTGCTCCATGCCGATTTGGGAGACAAGAGGATACATACCCTTGAATCAAAATGACAAATAATCAATTAAATTCATATGAGAAATTTATATCATTTATACAAGTTTTTCTTGGTAGAGTATTTAAAGTTATTCATATATGATTTATTTTTCATTTCTGAATTTCTCATTAGTTAGAATAGGCATATATTTTTCAATTCTGAATTTCTCATTAGTTAGAATAAGTCACTCTCATTTCCTAGTAACCAAAACTTTTCGATGGGAGACTCCTCAGGTTCAAGCGCTCTTAATTCCAAGAGGGTATAAGTAACTCCTAATTGCACTGAAAATTCAGATACACTACAGGAACATCAACTCGACTTGGGTGTTAGGTTTACCTTATTGGAACAATTATTGTTAGGAGCAGCAGCAACTAAGACACGCCTCCATAGGACGATCTGTTCAGAAGACATGGATTCCCAGAGGAGCTTTCTGCCTTGCTGATTATCTGATGTCACTTCACACGGAAGCATTGTAGAAGCTAATTTCTTTGTTATACAAATCTTAGAAATGGGCACCTGTACAGCTGCCAGTAGAAGCGATATGAAATCAAGAAGCATCAATTCTGCAACAGAAAAAGTCGAACTTCAGACGCATTTTCTCAGCCGATGTGATTACATGAAATCTCATTCAGAAATTCTCTAAGCACGAGATGCTAAAAAGATAGACTTGCTACATCTATGTGTTCAAATGAAATTCGAGCAGTTTCATGAAATTTAGTCTAGAAAATGCCAAAACAAGCCACTATACAATAATAACACATCAATTTCAGTTAGATTGGCTAGAAATTCTATTCAGCATAGATCACAACAAGCCTCTTAATTTCAATATGTACACCAACTGCATGGTGGGTGTTAAGTGGTTTCAAACATCCCTTACCTGCTTTTAGTTTTTCAAGCGCTTCATATAGGGCCTTCGTATGTCGTCTGTATAGCCACTAGTGCAAATATAATGACAGAAGGAGATTTTGTTAGTGCAGAATGGAGCTGAATTCAAAACATTTTCTGTGCATAATCGAGGTAACAGATTAAACTAAAAAGTATGAAGTTCAATAAGCAAAACCTTACATCGCCAACATGATGAATAGCCCGTT
>JASDQU010333789.1:0-12738 GCA_032191745.1 Picea mariana
ATAAAATATCAACACTCCCTCTTACTGAAGAAGGTATTATGTCTGACACAAAATCTAACACTATCGTCATCCACACGAGCTCATGACCACTGACTTTCAGACACACAAATCTATACATCACAGGAAATCCATAGTGACTTCATAGCATGCATCCAGGGTCGGTGGGTAGCTCTCCACTACCTATAACATGTCATCACGAGACTCTCTATTTTCTCGCAGAAAACATGGATATCTTATGCATGACATCTAGTACCCTGCGATAACATATGTACCTCATATATTCAACATGCATCCAGGGTCGGTGGGTAGCTCTCCAATAGCTACAACATGTCATCATGACATCCACTACCCTACAATAACATCTGAATCCATCACCCCCTCTGAAGAGGGAATATGCCAAGCTTGTCCCTGAAGTACTCAAACTTCATCCTTGACAATGACTTTGTCATCACATCCACAACCTACTTATCGTTATCCACATATTGGAGCCTCACTACTCCCTTCTGCACCATGTCATTGATATAGTGATACCTGATTTTGATATGCTTTGAAATATCATGAAATGTCAGGTTCTATGACAACTTTATACAACTTTGGTTGTCACATAAGATACAAGTCGCCTCCATCGCAATATTGAATAATCTAGTCAACAATTTCTGAATCCAAAATGATTCGTGACTTGTTGCACATGCTGCCACATACTCTTCCTCAATCGTACTGAGTGCTACACATGAATACTTCTTATTGATCCATGAAATCATACCGGATCCCAAAGTAAAGCAACATCCCAATGTACTTTTCTAGTTTGCAACACTACTGGCCCAATCTGAATTTGAATATCCAAGTAGATTGATCTAACTATCTGCAACATACTTGAGCCCATAATCCATTGTACCTTTAAGGTACCTCATCACATGTTTTACTGCAATCAAGTGAACATGTATGGGGTCAACCATGTACTCACTCGGAGTGTTCACATCAAAACATATATTTGGTCGTGTATTTGTCAAATACATCAATGATCCAATCATCTGCATATATAATGTAGCATCCATATCCTTTGAATTCATATCATCCAACAACTTCATATTTGATTCCATCGGTGTATCCATCGATTTACATTCCAACACCTCGAACCTCTTCAATATCTCCATAGCATATTTTCCCTGACCAAGGAATATCGCATATGTCATACTTCTAATCCCAAATAGAAATGTATGAAACTAAGATCCTTCTTTTCAAACTCAGAGACCAACTCCCTCTGTCACTAAAAAAAACCCTATTGTTCAGTCTACCTCACTAGCAGCTCCCTCTTTGACTGAGGAAAAATCCATACCCCAACCCTTTTGACTAGATGCCTCCTCTATGAACCATGATTCTACCATGAATATCAGGCATGCAAAACTGTAGCCCAATCAAAAAATATTAATGCAAAGAGTATTCACAATAGAACACCATATGCATTGTTGGTTCCTCAGTTCTTTGCTGGTTCCTTTCGTCTTCTATAATTGTAGCAACAAATTTGACAAACACCTCTCTATGCAACAATAACATTGCCTCTTTTCCATTGTTTCCCCTTGCATATTTCCAAATGTGCCTTCACAAACTCAGACACCTGAATCAGGGTTCTTTCCATTCGAGAGGATTCTCTTTGCATTCAAAATTGACTATACAATGGATTTTCATTCAATCAATCACCTCTTTCCTAGCCATTGATTCCAACGACCAATTGAAAGTAATCCAAAACATGGCAACCATATTTCTTCTCTTGTCTTTTTTTCCAAGGTAATCATTCCAATATTACACTTTTCCATATGCATTTCTCTTGAATATCATTTGACATAAAAATGAACCAGTGGTTCAAGTGATCGTGACATACTTAACAAAACCAAACAGTTTGTATCATAACTGACGTTGACTATGCCAAATACTTAGCTCCAAGAAGATGCAGACTCCAACCATGAACAAGGTTCGACTCCCAAAGCATTAATTTGGTAGTTTCAAAACTCCTCTTTATCCCTAGCCTTCAAAATATTTTAGGCTATCATACCAAATTGATACCAAAATGATGCAGCACTAACGTTTCCCACAACGTACAAGAAGGAGGGATGGACCCTACAAGATTACCTTGCACGTATAAAATAGTCACGACAATATATTATTGTATAGGCCTCTCTCATAAGCCTCTCTAGCATATTTATTCACACCATATTGTCATCAAAAGCATTCTCATTTCACATTATACATATTCCTCCCACAACATTCTCATGCTCATAAACCTATTGGCATTTTATCAATATACAGTGTCATCATCTGTGTTGGAGGATTTGAAACAATGTCATCTTATTTCTCTTCCTCATGGTAATGCCCTCACTTGGAGATTTTGAAATGATGTCATCGGTCATTTTCATCGCTACCAGCACCAAATGGTGCACACAGTCACATCCAAAATTAAATAGATTGGAAATTGCAAATCCCATTTTTTCCCACCCATGATCACCTAATCAATCTGATCCCATGAGTTTTCACATCATCATTCAATGTTTTAATTCTTAGTCTTTTACCAACTCACCACGTAGAGTATTTAATACACCTTCAAGTGTTTTCCACTCACCAATGGGTTCAAATAGATCCACACAAGGAGAAAATCCATTCTTTATCTCAAGCAACAACAACTATTTTCCATGAGGTATTTGTGGAAGATCCTTCTCTTTATGATGACCATGATCAATGATTTAGCCTTGTCCCCACACTAGGAAACAACTGCAGGTCAATACTCCATGCAAGAACTAGTGGTGGCTTTCACAACAACACATGATTAAAATAGAGATTGCCTCAAAAGAAGTGAGTAATGACACCTTTCTTGAAGCTTCCATGGTCAGGAAGCAATCGATATTCATTAGTGAACAACTCTTGAAATTGTAGGTAATGATATCAATATGCATCACACATTACACTAGAGCGTTATGAGCATATTCATAATAGCACCACAACAAACCACCACCATTGTACTAATAATTGATGAGGCCTGAAACATCATATGAGAAAGCAAAAAAAATATTGGTACTGTACAAAGAGAATGGATTCATATGCATGCATATTGAACCTTTTCACTTCTGAGACTAATTACAAAGAGAATGGAGTCCTACTACTTCACCTCTTCAATACTATTCCTACTCCACTTGGCATTAAATTCATAAGTTCCTATTATGAGAACGCCACCTCTCCTAATGAGCATCGATGGTGCACAAGACTGTCATAATGAAGTATAAACCCCACTACACAAGAAGATGGTCATGATCAGGTCTATCTCATAGGGTTTACAATATTTTCAAGTAGCATAAAGATGAACAAATTTCTCTCACAATGAATAGCGAGCAACCCAAGGAGAGTTTGCTAAGTCACTACAAGGATCATGCGAGTAGATGTATAGCTATGATATCTCTCATGAAGCACATTGAGCAGCTGGAGGTAAAATTCACACCCCGCTTCCTTGGAAAAGTCTTTAGAATTTGCTCGTAAATCCAAGGGTTCTCATATCCATGCGATAACTCTATGTGAATTAGCTACTCAAAAGTACATAACCCATTTATTTTATGTTGTAAGAATTATCCTGTGCATGCTCACAATCGCCCTCAATTCAAGCTTAGTGCATTCAAACATTGCTCTACGGCAAGCCTGTGGAAAGATTATTGTTATCATATTCAAATCCGGCACTGGCCTGTTTTTTTTTTGGTTTATTCCACTCAAAGTTGTCTACCATTTTCTTGGTCACAAGCCTAGTCCTGCTCTGCATAATTGACGCCCTCCTCCACAAAACAACCATGTATCCATTCAAGGAAAATAATTTCATTTTTACATGATTATCTCTAACACAAGTATTCTCACAAAATGCAAGTTATCTCTCTTATTTTCGGGGGCCCTCCTTTGAGGGAGTTAATCTCGGTCCTTCTCTAATACCATGTTGAATTTTCAAGAGAGATGATAGTGTGTGTGTGTGTGTGTGTGTGTTATTTAATATGAAAAAGGATCACAACTGAAAGATAGATATCAACAAAATAACAAGATATATCCTCAGGGAAACCCTCAAGGGGGAGAAAACCCTGCAAACTTTCCTCAGTATATATTCCTCCAACATGTACAATGTCATATAATGCTCTTTGACAAAATCAGGACCAAAGAGACCCAGCCACGAACCAAGAATAGCCTCCTAGATAAGTGTGTACTACTCTCTTGTAATTATATTCAATGAGTGATCAAAATGACTCGATATAACCACTATTTATACTCTCAAAGACCTAAAAGACATGAATTATCAATAAACCCTTTCACAATTACATTTAAGAATAACCAATGCAATTACACTTAGGAATAAATTTCGAAATTACATAAAATATCAACATGGATGACACCTCGCATTTTAGAGATGAAGATTTTGATGGCCAGAGGGATAGAGAAACCCCTCCAGATTTGATGGCCACTGTTAGAAGTCTGAAGGTATACAATGAGAGGCTCATGAGAGATCAAGCTGAAAAACCATAGTTGAATGCAGTACTACTGCAAAGCTTGTCGAAGATTCAAAAACATCTACAACAAGGCCCAAGTAATGCAGAGTTGCAGTTGTCAGAGAGGTTGAAAACCCCTTAGAATGCTTAGAAGCACGTAATGGCTCATGACAATGTCGGAAAAAGTTCTTCCAGAAAGAGGCAACGGGATGCCAAGAAGAGTAGATCAAGCAGAAATTTTTCCACGGAGTCATATAACAAGAAGACTACATCAGTATAGAAGTCCAGTAGTGGCATAGAGTCAAGTATCCCAAAGAAGAAAAAGAGGAAGAATTCTCATATTCCTTGACTAGAGAATTCAAGAAGGCTAAGTCGCCTACCTTCGATGGAGAAATTAAGAAAGGAAAACAAGTCGAGGCATGGTTGTTTGGTTTGAAGAAGTACTTTCGGGTACATAACTACTCCAAGAATACTAAGGAAAGGATTTCCATTTTTAATTTGAATGGAGGAGCTTCCGTCTGGTGAGAAGACCTCAAAGAAATCAATGGACTGAAGGAAGTCAAACTGACTTGGAAGCAGTTTGATAAATACTTCAGAAACACTTAAATATCAGAGAAGTATTATGATAAAAAAATTAAGGAATTCCATGAGCATAAGTTGGGACAACTTACCATGGATGCATATGCAAAAATATTTATGGAGTTGTTGAGGTATTTTCCTTACCTCGAGGATGAGAAAGCGAGAGTGTAGTGTTTTCTCAGTGGGTTACCATAGTCCTACCAAGATTGAATTGAGTTCTAAAAACCCAAGACATTGGAGGACACTATTTGGAATGCCAAGTGTTTCTATGATCAATCTAAGCATAAGCAAGAGCCTTCAAAGGATTGGAAGAGGAATGACAAGAGTGGATTCTAGAAGAAGGTATTCAAGTCATTCCCAAACAAGACTTCCAGAAAAGGTGCATATTTTGTTCATCCAATCAGAAGTGTACACCAATAGAATTTTCCATCTCAAAGTGGAAATAAACCAACATAAAAAGCAAGAGAAAGAACATAGGAACCCAAGAATGGACCTTTACAATGTTGGGGATGTGGAGAACCACATCTATTGAGGTATTTTCCTCACAGGAAGCATGACAATAGAAAAGTGTATAATATGCAAGAAGAAACTACAGTCAATGATGTATCTATAAGCGTGTTGAGAATATATGTAGATGTGGAGAATAGGCAAGCTGACCACCAAGCCTCTATGGTGGAGTTAGAAGGTATTATTACCAAACAAACTATCTTTATTTTAATTGACCTAGGATCTTATAACCTTTGTTATATTTCTCCTCGAGTTGTTTAGGCATGTTCATTATATAGAAAGAAACATGTGAGATCATGGTTGTTTCAATTAGCTACCGAAACCAAGATAAAAGTGGTTGAAGTGATTGAAGCATGTCCAATTGAAATGGATGGACTGCAGACTTAGGAAGCCTTGAATATCCTACCCCTAGGCTCATACAATGTGTTGTTGGGAATGGATTGGCTAGCTTCCCACAAGGTAAGGTTAAATTGTTATGAGAAGGTTTTGGAATGTGAAGATGAGAAGGGAAATGCAATGATTTTGCAAGGCATTCAGAAGCCAATTTCAATAAGTAAAATATCAACATTCCAACTCAAGAAGTTCAGCAAAAAAGGGTGCCCCTTGTATGTGATACAAGTACTTAGTGCAACAGAAAGAAAGGAGTTGAAGGTTGAAGATCACCCTATGCTATGGGAGTTTAAGGATGTGTTTCCATAGGAATTTCCTGGACTACCTATGAAAAAAGATCTTGATTTTTCAATAGATCTTGTGCCTAGAGCAGTGCCAACATCAAAAGAACCTTACCGAATGAGCACACCATAGTTGGTGGAGTTGAAGGTGAAGTTAAAGGAAATGTTGGATAAGGGTTACATTAGGCGGAGTGTATCCCCATGGGGAGCGCCAACCCTGTTTGTAAACATGGGGCCTTCACCTTGTTGACCAATATCTTATCACATTCATTCATAAATGGGGTTTTTAATTGTGAAAAATAAAGTCAATATATTGTAGGTATTGGGGAGATGTGGGGTCTCAAGGGGTTTATAGGTATTGGGGGGTATATAGTAAAAATAGGTGTTTCTTTTATTGGAAGAATGTATTGGGAGGAAGGTTCAATAAAAGTATTTTGGGAGGTATTTATCAATATCTAGCGAAATTAGGGGTATTCTTTAATATCCCACGAACGCAGGCACTATGTCATGCGTTCACTGAGTGAAGACCCTGTGAGTCCCTCAAGGGAATCATATTGTTCTCTTTAGTTTTACAAGTTAAAATTTACCTCCAAAATTTCCAAGGATCTAACTTGGAGAGGTGCAAAAGCTTCTCTTGCTTTCTAAATCTAACTTAGAGAGGTGCAAAAGCTTCTCTTTCTTTCTATTTATATAATACATGTTTTTGCCTTTTAATTAGGTATTTGTACCTATTTATCTTGTTCAATTTTAAGGACTCATTAGAAGCATCCCTAATGGGTTTTCTAGAAATCTTACACTCTTTAACATACCAAGGGTTGGTCATTATATTTTCCTCTTTACACAACACCTTGATAAATGAATTGTTGATGGAATTAGAGAGGGTTGTCATAAAACTATGATACAGGTCTTCAATATTGTCCTTATTTGATAGGATATTTAATTAATTATTTAAATGGTTTTTTTTTTAAACTAGCTTTATTTTTATCAAAGATCAAATGTTTTTGGTTATTAGAATTATCTTCAATGGGATTTTTGTGAATGACAATGTTTAGAGTTAGGTTTGAAGGTCTATTATTATAGTTGGGCTCACGATCATCTAAGATGTCAAAATCTAGTATTTGGTTGTATACAAGGGTATCATGTATCACATAATCTAAGACACTATTGCTAAGCCCATGAATACAAGTCATTTGGTTGGATTTCATACACTTCATTAGACCATTCCAAATTATTGGATCTTGAGAACTATAGAGCTTGATTAGCTCGACACCAAACAAAATCTCATAGAACTCTTCATATTTTCTTTCATATTTGCTAACTAAAACAAGGTCCTAATCTAGCCATAGAGGATTAGGGTTGGAATAATTTCTTAAAATAATAGTTTGATTAATTTTTGTTATAACATTCAAGTCTCCTAGCAAGAGGATATTGCCATCATTTCATAGACTAGAAATATCATGTTCGAAGTTGTTGTAAGGACAATTTTTATCTATATTGTTTTTGTTATGAAAGGTAGAATTAATAAGTATGAAATAACATATTGCTATATAAATATGCTTAACATTAATACCCGAAATGTCCATCCACATGTATTGATTGAAATGGTCTTTCTTGTGAAGCCTGAGGTGAGGAAAAATGTTATTTTTTATGTAACAAGACATGCCTCCAATTCCTCTATGGTGAGATCTCTTGTTCCATACCAACCACAAGACAAATCCTTCTATGTCATGGAACTTAGATTCTTCATGCTCCCGGGTTTCAACAAGCAATATATCGATTTCACTCAGATTCCAACTTAAACCGGGCCCTTTGCTCCACACAAATCCATGACACTTCCAAGAGAGAGTTCAGAATTCCCAAATTCCTATTTATTATTATATTTTTAGTCTCAATCCCTAATAATAAATTTTCCATTCCCAATTTTACCCATTTTACTATATTAATTTTACTAGGTGCAAAGTGTGTCTCATGTGTGGGTGAAAATATTTTCCAATGCAAAACTCGAATAAAAGAAAAACAATTTTAATGTAAATTTCTATGAATTTTTTTCTTATGAATGACTTGATTAATTTTTCAAAATCTTTTTAAAACACTTTTATAAGTAAAATTATTTGAAATTGTAAATGTGGGATAACTAATCTTTAAACAATAATAAATCCAAATTCTATTAGCAAACTAAATCTATTATCCAAGATAATATCGAAACTTATAATTTTTTAAGGTTTAAATAATGTAAAAGGAATCTAAGGAAGAATTTGACAAGAGTAAAGTATATTTTCAATTTTTGATTATTATTAAGTTAATTTTATTTATTATTAAGTTAACCAATTAATTTTTTAATATCTACAATTCAATTATAAACTCCTGCAATTTAATAGTCTTTTGTATTCATGAATTTTTTTAACCTAAAATTGATGGGATATTAATTTAAGTGAATGTAAATTAAAGGATAATAAAATAATTAAAACATCATATTTTTTTATTTTTTATGGGCAAACTTGAACCCAAATTTCAACGCTATTTGGTGGAAAATTTTCACTAAAATAAATATGTTTTGTTCACTTTGTTTTTTTTAAGCTAGCTAATATTTATATTAATAAAGTACATAATAGTTTTTTTGTAAGCTAGCTAATATTTATATTAATAAAGTACACAATAGAATAGAGTCAACATTAATTATGGCTTGCCTCTCATGAAAGTCAAAATATCAACATTTATGTTACAGAACTTCCACGTATATTTCTTTACATCCATTTCCATAGTAGTAATATGACCTATATATCTATTGAAAATGATATGAGGATAATTGACATAACCAAAAGGGGAATCCTAGTTCCCCTCTATAAGTCTACCAAAAGAAAGTGGGTGTTGCCAACCCAAGAGGACACATGCCTACTTTTACCATTGTTGTGTATCCTAACAAAGTTTTCAATGTGGGAAACCTCTTCCTTGAGGGAAGTAGATAATGACACTGATAATTGATTTCATTTTCATGGCATTAGCCTAGGTACGAGTGATGCTATAGGGGAGCTTCTGGTGCAGGGGATCCTTAGCATATTTTTTGGTCCCTCATTTGAGCTTGCATTTGTTGGATTCGAATTGCAATTCATTACTAGAGTTTAACATCTTAGCTCGAGGATGAATTATTGTAGCTACAGAGGGTAGGTTGTAGTGAGGGACAAGAAGAAGACACATAGACTGGAGGGGAGGTGCTAGAGCCGGGACGAAAGATTCCTACCTAGATAAGAAAACCACAAAGAGACCCCTTAGACCAACACACATAAATTCACCCAAATTCTGTTGTAATTTTCTTACCCAATCCTAATGGTGAGCCAAGCTAGAAGGCATGACACTCTAGACTAATAAACCAACAAGAAAACTTGAATTCAAACAAGATGGATCAAACCTGGATGTAAGACCAACGTCGTCATAGATCCTAACAACCATTGTTCCTCCAACCTTCCTCCATCTTCTGCTTTGCAGGTGAACCATTTGAACCTATGTCCCTGTTCTAGGCATGATGTTGTGTGAGGTGGGATTAATGGCCAAATCATACCATTTGTTGTGAATCAAACAGGAGGGCTCTCTAATGAGATATCTCATCCTGGGAGGAATCCAAAACTATGTTCATTACATGATTGATCCCCTACATGCGTGCCTTTGTGCATCGTATGGGGCTTGTCTTGTCTCCCCATGGTAACACCCCATCCGAGAAAATAACTTTGTTCACTTATTAAGTTACTTTTTTTTTTTTTAACTGAAACGGATATGGTGTTTATTTAATAGAGAGAAAGAAGGGTCATTGCCAAGGCAACCCCAAGTACAAAACAGATTTCAAGCTACAGCTGCAATAGATTTACAACAATATCAATGTGTTTGGAGGTAGCTTTCGTTGTTGACAATAAGCAATCCTTTCATAAGGGAGCTGCCTTTGTTCGCCATCATATCCGCTTCGCTGTTTGACTTTCTTAAAATGTGGTAAAACTTGCAAGAAATGAAGTCTAGAAGGACTCTCTTCAACCTGTCTAGGATTTTGTTTAGGCTTTCATTGCTGAACTGAGTCTCCCTGATAAGATTTCTTATTATTACCTCTGAGTCTCCAAAAACTTGAAGATCTTTGACTCCTTTTTCTCTGACGAGAAGGCAAGCTTTGGTAAGCCCTAACAACTCCGCTTGATTGTTGGATTTCTGCCCTAAACCCCAGCAGAAACAATCTTTTGTAGACCCGTCCAGGGGGTAGATGACCCCCCCAGCACCTGCTGCACCGGGGTTTCCTTTAGACGCCCCGTCAAAGAAAATTGTTGTTAAATTTTTAGTTCTCCACCAAGCCTGGAATTTGTCGTCATCATCTCTTATTCGCCATTCCAGTTTGGCTGATTTTGGGGAAGGGAAATGCTTACTCGGTACTAGCGCAAGAGGGCTTAGCCACCTCTTTTCTTCCAGCCGTAACAAGGGGTCCACTTTATCATACTGTTGTTGAGCCGCTTCCAAAAGGAAAGATTTAGATTTTGCCGCTACTTGCAACGCAGAATTCCGCTCCTCTTTGAATATCAACTGATTGCGAGTCAACCAAAGCTGCCAGCAAACATATTTGGGGATCGCTGTCAATATTTTGCTCCAGAAGGATTTGGGGGGGATGCGCTGAGGGTAGATTAGACTCCAAACGGCAAAAATATCTACTACCGAATTTTGTGAAGGAATTGTTATCTGAAAATCCTGAAGGAAGAGACCCCAAACCTCTTTAGCAAAAATGCAGTCCATGAACAGGTGTTGGGCTAACTCTGAATTATTGTTGCATAACAGGCATCTGTGCAGCCCCACTATATTCCTTTTCTCCAAATTATCTCCCGTGAGGAGTTTATTGTGCATCAGGAGGGTCCAAAAGAAGAAGTTCACTTTTGGAATAGCTGCTTGATCCCAGACTCTTTTTCAGAAAGCCGGAGTTTGGTTGCTGGTTTTTGCAGCCTGAAGTGCTCTATATCCTGCCGCAATGGTATATCTTCCTGTCTAGCCCCATCCCCATCTGTCTTTCATGGTTCTATTGACAGGGGAAGCTTCCTCGAGAAGATCTTCTAGAGCGTATTGTTGCTGAGATAAGCGAGGGGGGACTCCGTGGAAGTCCCAACCTGCCCAATCTCCACATTGATCCCATTTAGAGAGATCGAAAAGTTTGATAACTCCTACTCTCTCCAACCATTTTCTGAGGTCTGTAATATCAACGTTGTCTGCCAGGGGTTGCCTCCCCATGATTTTGTCCTGCCACATTAAAGTGCGTTTGTCGTTGCCAGGGATTTTGTACAACAAGTTTTTAAAAAAATTGCTGCTCTTGCAGCACAATTTCCAAACCTGCATGCATTTTATAGAGCTATCGCTATGGAGATTGCTAAGAGAGTTATTAACCCCATATTTTGCACGCAGAGTGGAGCTCACCGGATGCTCGTGTTCATCAATCAACTTCCACAGGATCTTACCTCCAAGAGTTAAATTGGCAAGGGAAGGGTCCCTGATTTGCAATCCTCCCTCTGCCGTGGGTTTTTTAACCACCTCCCAATTCACCAAATGAAATTTGTTGTCGTTACCCTTCCCTCCCTGCCACAAGAAGTCTCTGAGTAGCTTCGATATCTGCTCCATCACAGATCGGGGAGCTAAGAGAAACGTTGCCTGGTAAATAGGGAGCGCCGACAGGACGGATTTAATGAGAGTGACTTTGCCACCCTTTGTTAACCAAAATCCTCCCCACACAGCGATTTTGGTTTTGATCTTGGAAATGATGTCGCTCCATAACACTCTTTTGTTGCCGCCTGAGATGATAGGGAGTCCAAGGTATTTGATCCTGTCCCAATTTTCGTGGCCTTTGAACCCAAGGATGGCAACGATACCAGAAAGTTCAGTCTGACTTAAATTCCAACTGTACACTTCACTTTTGTTCTCATTAACTAGAGCTCCCGAGGATCTACAATAACTTCTGAGGACTAAATCGAAAGCCTTAGCGATTCTTGTTGTGGGGTATTCTACCCTACGAACTAACAAGCTAGGGCTTTAAAATTGTACGCAGATCATGACCCTTAAGACATAACTTTTGACCTTCTACCTGAAACCTCAACCCCTTTTCTCATGCACACATGGGAAGAATCAACTAACCTTTTTATCGATGGTTGAAGTAGATCCTCCGTTGAGCCTTTATCTCCTTGCTGCTGCTGCTCCTTCCACAAAGCTTTCCTGCAATCGAGACAAAACTACACACGCATGCTATTGATCTACTAGGGGGTTAGAGATTAAACAAAAATCAAATAACATAGATAAGACTCATGCATTCGGGATGGGAAAAGTATCTTTTTCATTAATCTCAATATGAATCAACTTACAATGATTTTCGGGACCGGCCACCGTTCCTCGATCCTGATCCTGGGCTCCTCCTCTTCTTTGTCCTCCAACTGCTTTGCTTGAACTTCTCCTAAAGCTTGAGGAAAGGCTAA